>VNJO01012682.1:0-95834 GCA_008042535.1 Drosophila tani | reverse complement strand
GTTACAATTAAGTTAAAATCATTTTTTTGTATGTTCTAATTTTAATATTTTATAAAATGAGTGTGTGGTGCATTCTGACTTTTAAACTAAAATATACGATTAAAATAAATATACGTTTACATGTAAATGAAGGAATATTTGATGATCCTTGCAGGTTTTTTGGGCAAAAAACTAAATGAGTTCGTTTGTCGCAGTGTAGGCCAGAAAAATACGGGTAAAGTCGCTGTCTCTTAAATTTTTGGGCTAAGTTTCGATTTGCAATATATTACTATAGATAAACATCTATAAATTATAATTGTATCATATTTAGTTTGGGGAAAAAAAAGGAAAAAGGAATTTCCCCTTCCCGGTCATTTTCCAATCTGAATCCGGCATGGCCACCCTGAAAATATATCGCTAACTATCGATAGTGATGTGCCATATATGCTATCGTTTATGAGTTCGTTTATCGCAGTGTAGACCCTAAAAAATACGCAATCTGTGGGTAAAGTCGCTGTCTCTCAGTTCTTATGCTTAGTTTCGATTTGCAAGAGGATAAACATCTGAAAATTATAATTTTATCATATTTAGTTTGGGGGAAAAAAAAGGAAGAAGAAATTTCCCGTTCCCGGTCAATTTCCAATCTGAATCCGGCATGGCCACCCTAAAAATATATCTCAAACTATCGATAGTGAAGTGCCGTATATGCTACCGTTTATGAGTTCGTTTATCGCAGTGTAGGCCCTGAAAATACGCGATCTGTGAATAGAGTCGCTATGTCTCTCAGTTCTTATGCTTAGTTTCGATTTGCAATATATTACTACTTAACTAAGGGGATAAACATGTGAAAATTATAATTTTATTATATTAAGTTTGGGAAAAAAACAAAGGAAGAAGGAATTTCCCCTTCCCGGTCATTTTCCAATCTGAATCCGGCATGGCCACCCTGAAAAAGCGATAGCTTACTATCGATAGTGATGTGCTATCGTTTATGGGGTTTTTGGTTTTTATAATTTTGTCAATATTATTTATTTTCTTATACTTTTCTGTAAAATTGGATTAACAATTTAGCTTCTGATAATTACTTCAGCTTTTCCTGTGCTTAAGATTATTTTATTTTTTATAGTTTATTATTTTTATTTTTAAACATTTTTGTATTTATTATTGATTTTGGCTTACTATTAACAGTTCGGCAATAGTTTCAGAGTCTGCAAGTTACTCTTATTGGTTATCAAGCATTTGCTTTCAGAGGTTTGAGCAAAAAAAAAACCCAGAATGGGTTTTTAACGCTATTTTCTAGGAAAATGTTATGTATGTTATTACCGCTAAATTTTACTACTTTTTGTCTTCGTAATCGACAATCGAAATTGGCCTCTGCCAAGTCCGGAACCTGTTACGATTTAAATAACAAATTAGTTAACTAAAATGTAAACAAAAAGCATAAGTTTTAATTGCAGCTTTGAAAGAGCAAAAGCAATACAGATCGAACTCACGCACACCTGCATACCCCTGCAGATAACAAACTCACCAACAGCACACAGACACACACACACGCACATGCATAGAGATTATCACACGTCAACAGAGAGCGAAATGCCGTTTGCTTTTGATTTTTTGACCCAACTGTACCTAACGGCCCCCTTCGCCTCTCCCCTCCTATCAATGTCATATACATACCTGTATCGCCATCTCTCTCTCTTGCTCAACCCCCCCCCAAAAATAAATAATGAGGCTTGTTTTTGTTTTTGGTTTCTTCTCTAGAAAAAACAGTTTATGGTTTTTAGGTGATTTTCTTTTGCTGATGTTTCCGTTAAATTTGTTTAGCTGTCTGTTGTTGTTGTTGTTTTGCATTAACTTGACGGGATTGTGGATTTTTTTTTTGTGTTTTGTAAACTAAGATAGACACATAATATGCATACTATATGTAAAGTCTGATTACTTTAAATATTCCGCGTGCAACTGGTTTACATTACATATACAGTAAATACATATATATGTATGTTTTTATGTAGATATTTGCGTTATATATGCATGTTTTACAAATACAATCGATTATTTTGCTTGTGTTTCAAACTACATACAATAAATATTCGGCATATTCAATGTGGTTTTTGGTTATTATTATTAGATGCTCTTCCATTATCATATAGAGAAATTTGCTTAGTAAATCGTTTATATTTTCTTCATTGTCTGGCTTTTTTGTTTTGTTTTGTTTGCTTTGTTTTCTTTCGTATTCCATCTTCCTTCTCCTTCTAAACGTATAAAAAATGCATGTTAATCTAAAACTTATTCTTTAATCAACTCGCCTTCCATCTTTCTCGTTCACTTCCATCCCTCTTCGCTATTTAACATGTAAATCCCTGTTTTCGTTTTCGATTTCGAATCCGAAATATTGCGACATGCACAAGCTTGTTCGCTTTCGAAACATTAATCGGGAAACGGGTTAACCCTGCCTTTAACCTCAGAGAAATCTGATTTGAAGGTGGCAACTCTACTCTCCCGACTCGAAACCGAACACGAAATCAGTGTTATTCGGCTTTTTGTTTGTGGCTCGCAGTAAAGAAAAGGACAAAATGAAACGGAAGAGTATTAACATCTAGTGTTTTTTTCTATATATAAGATATATATATATATATATTTAGGTTATATGTATTTATAGTGTAATATGTAAAGTAAAGTGTACTCAATTCGGTCTTCGGTGTTACATTTATGTTGGATACCATTCTCAGATGTTGTTTTATATAAGTGCCAGAGTGCTTTCATGCCCTCCGCCAGCGCCCGGTAGCCCGGTTTTACGAGTCCTGAAGATGCCGCCGGGCAGTCCGGCCACCGTCTGTCCGCCTTACCACGCCCAAACAGCGTTTGGTATTAGCCATGATCGCCAGCACCACGAATCCCGGCAGCCAGATGGTCAGCTTCCCCCTGCGAAAGTACAGGGTTGGCAGGAGGCGCCTTCAGACCCATGGAGTGTGCTGACTTTCACGACCCGCCATCCGGACAATTGTTGGAGTAGTTTGGTGGCCAGATGTTGCAGACGAACAGGCGATGGCGGCCGCCCGGGAATCCCCACAATAAATGTGGACCCGGTGCAGGGCATTCAGACGCGGACGAATCGGCCATCGGCACTAGCGAAAAAAAACCTTAGAAACTAATGTACAGTAATAATAAGAGTTACAAGTATTATTTATCATTACAGTTACGATTTGTGTGTTGTTTTGTTTTTTCTTTTCTTTTGTTGTATGTATGTGGGGGGGGGTCATCTTTCGCTGAATTTATCATTCATAAATTTAGGCAAAAGTGATAAATGTGTGTGTGTGTGTGTTTTGTGTTGTGTGTGATTATAAGTTTATGAATGATAAATTGATCAGCGTGTCGCACAGCAGCCATTATTACTGCTGTAACAAAGTAAATGGGGATGGACAGCGATGATCCTGCTTAAGCACGCTCGCCACGGATGCGGCGCGCCAGCTGAATGTCCTTGGGCATGATGGTGACACGCTTAGCATGGATAGCGCACAAGTTGGTGTCTTCAAAGAGACCGACCAAGTAAGCCTCGGATGCCTCCTGTCATACACAAAAAGGAAAAAAAAGAAAGCAAGTCAATACAAGAGCGATTTAATGGATTAAAAATCCCTTCAAAAAAATATATAGAGAAGGAAATCTCACCTGGAGGGCTCCAATTGCCGCCGACTGGAAACGCAAGTCGGTCTTAAAATCCTGGGCAATTTCACGCACCAGGCGCTGGAAGGGCAACTTGCGGATGAGCAACTCGGTCGACTTCTGGTAGCGACGGATCTCACGCAGAGCGACGGTACCGGGACGATAACGATGGGGCTTCTTCACACCGCCAGTTGATGGGGCGGATTTACGGGCAGCCTTGGTGGCCAGCTGCTTACGAGGAGCCTTTCCTCCGGTCGACTTACGGGCGGTCTGCTTAGTACGTGCCATCTTTGCTTTTTTTTAGTTCAAACTGCAAGCGGAAAATGGATGTTTAATTAATAAATATGGCAACTAACTTGGTAGCAATCTTGGGAATTAATTAAGCACTAAACTTGCTTAACAATTACTTTGTTTTATAAAAATCCACTTCAAGTCTTCACTGGATAAATACGAATTTGTTTAACTTTAAGACACGCACTCAGAGACAAGGATCTCGACTTAGATCAAGGATATATAGTCCGGGAGCCAAAGTAAGAGCCAATGCTCAGCGCCAAAGCGCTGGCGGCCTACTGACGACTTCCCAAGATCCGTTGTTAGCAAGAAGACGACGCAGAGGGTTGGTTGGAATGTAAATATTAAAAATATAATAAAAATCGTGACAGCTGCCCGCCAAACACTCTTCCATTTTTTCCCCCTTTTCCTTCTTTCTGGGAACACACAGAGACGGACGACGAACCACTCGAGAAACTTCTGCTCGAGTGGATGTGGCTGTGCTCTGGCTGTGGCTGTGCTCTGGCTGTGGAGAAGGGAGCAAGAGCAAGGCACAGCCAGAGCAAATCGTGTCTTGGATGCCACGAACCAGCGGCAGTTCCACGATGCTTGGAGTGGCCACTTCAAATTTTTTTTTTCTTATTGTGTTTTCTTTTCTCAGCACAACGTGAGTCGCACTTTTTTGTTCCCTCTCCTTTTCTTTTTATTTTTTTTTTGCCTTTTATGCGGAATTAATCAAGTTGAAGTAATGAGTTGCAGTTTTATTTTTTATGTGCAGCGAGGAGGAAAAGAAAAGAGAAGAAAAGAAGGAAATGTGCACAGCCAGGAGCCAGGGGTTTTTCTTTTGCATTAAAACTACATTTGTTCATAGTTTCATGCCAATTATTGCTAATTAGTCACCTTAAATCTGCATCAAAGCCACTTTCCAAGCGTATTAACCCCCCCTCCCTCCACACCAACGAAAAAACGCCATGGCCCACGAAGCGCCAAAAAGAGTAAACATAAACAAAATGAGAAACAAGAAGAAACAAGAAGCAGGCGAAACTTGGCGCGCGTTAAAAGGCGTCAAGTCGGAGGGGGATAGCAAGAGAGCACATTTGCGTTAGAAAGAGCGCGAAAGAGGAGTAGCGACTAATTGCGTCTTTGCCACTGCTTTATGGAGTACGAATGCTTGTGGATGTATACATAACATATACATGTACACATTTGAATGTTATTTGACAGCTAGGCATCCTCAACAAATGACAAAAGGAAGAATTATGCAATATGAACGAAGGAAGGGGTCAGACAGAAGGAGAGAGGGAGAAGGAGAAACGGGAGTTCAGCCGAAGAATCCAGAATTTGACAAAACTGCGCATGACAGGCGCAAACATGCACGCACACATATGCACTTTTGCATTCCCCATGCTTTATACACACACACACACACACACAAGCACACTGCAAACGAATAAATTCAACTTTTTATTAATTGCCAGCCAAAAAAAATGATATTACTCATACTTTTCGGAAACAAAATTCTCACACAACTTGGCGATTTCGCCAAAGAATTAAATTGCAATTGCAACTAAGCTTCATTTGTTGCTGCGCTCGCTCCCCTGCGTGGCGGCCATTTTAGAAAAAAGCAGCGCGCACAACTACACGCACACAGACAAAACGGTGCACCCCTCTCCTATATTCTTCGATGCATTCGTCGTGCGAATACGAAAAAAACGAAGACACCTCTCAAATCTTCGCGTATTTGTGTGTATCCAGTGGATATGTATGTGTATGTATGTTGGTAAGAGCGGTGAAAAATCGGGGCTCCGCCGGACCGTCCAGCGGAGCACCCAAACCAAAACAATGCTCGACATGAAAAAACAAAAAAAAAACGCGCAATACCCACTGATTTTTACCACTACTACTACTGCACGCACTGAATATTAACTAAATAAGCTTACTAACTACTAACTAATTGCAGCACTCACCGGTTAATTAGAACACAACAAATATTTTTATGAAATCGAACTCTTTCACAAGAACACAACTGTCTGGACGAACGAAATTTTCACAATGAAATTACTAGAGCTGACAAGCAGTTGACAACTTAGCTTTTTTTCGCCAGATCTGGCTATCTGGCTAATTTATCGGGAGCCTGTCACCTTGACTACTTTATAACTTTTTTCTTTGCTATTTTGTAGCTGTATATAGCTGTTGTAGATCATTTTATGGTCTAACAATTTTCTTTAACTATATGTTCGCAATGTCTTGAATTATTTAAATGGTATTCTCTTCGGTTATTTACTTTTCCCAACAAAGCGTCTATTTTTCTATCGTGCTGCTGAGCTTACCATGGTCAAATGCCATATAGGAAAGAGCCCACTGAACCCAGCAAAATCAAGGATTCTAAATAAAATCTATATGAGCACCTTATGTCCTATTTTGGAAATGGAGAACAAATCATAAATAGGAATTACAGAATTACTACGCATTACATCAAACTAAAGAGTTTTGTGAAAAATCTAGCTGTTTTTGGCTATTTTGGCTATAGTATCGATGGTTAGGATTTAGCTTGCCCTATCGATTGCTTGAAAACTATCGCATTAATATCGATAATCATATATTTTTCTGATTATTTGTATAAATATTCCAATTTTAAACATATTTATTAATGAAATATAAAGGAATACTCTCAATTTTGAAAATGTTTAATTCTATGTTGTAAGTTTTATATTGCGACTGTACCGATATTTTGCAGAAAACCTCAGAACAATCGATGGTGTCCCTATCGATGGTTTGACAGCTTTAGCTAGAAAAGCTAGCTTTAAGCTAGAAAATAGTCGATTTTACTATTGAAATCTTTTTTCTCTCTATCGATAACTCCCGATTACTTAATGTTATCGTGTGTTTAATTTAAGGCGACTATTTAAATATATTTTAAGAGAATATGGAACCTAAGAACATAAATTATTGCGGATGTTTCTAGAAATAAAACTACAATACACACTTGTATAAATATTTAATTAATTTTTGCCAGAGACAAAACTTCTTTATTTGTATGATTGGTGGATTACACTTAAGGTGAATTTATTATGCAAACTACTGCGACTTCTTGTCGTCCTTGAAAGCCAACTGCTCGTCCTTGAAGTGCAGGAACACGAACGAGAAGACAAAGACGCCAATCATCATGGAGAAGGCGCTGGTGTAGTAGGGGAAGGCGCTGGGAATGAATCGCTCGTACTGCGTGTGCTCCAGCGGACGGACCGACACCTGCGTTGTGCTGTACAGATGAGTGTAACCCACGCGATCGTAGTCCACCTTGAACTGGTAGACGCCATAGACATCTGGGATCTCGAATTTGGCTTGATAGGCACCGGACTTGATCTGCTTCAGATAGGTGCGCACAAACGGATCGATGCGGACGAATTCTAGCTGGATATCGCTGGCCTTGAAGGCCCGCCACTCTCCGGCCACCAACTCCTCGATGGCAATGGTGTAGACCACGGGATCGGTAATGGTGTAGGCCTGCTCTGGCGGCAGGCTATCACCCTCCTTGTGGTGCTGCACGGATCCCACGCGCAGTCGCCCGGTCTCTCCGAACACCCACTGGCTAATGGACTCGGCAACGGCGCGATTGCCCGCCTGCTTGTGGAACACACCGCTCTGGGCGTACTGCACCGCGGTGGTGAAGCTCTCGTCGGCGAAGAACTGCAGGGATCCAGAGAACACCACTCTGGCGTTGTTCCTTGCCTGTAGAGCGGCAATCAGCAGAGTGCCACGACCCACGGCATGCGGGTAATCGGTGACGCTGGACTCGGGGTTGTAGCTATAGGCACTGCTCTCCGCCGTCAGGAGCTTCAGCACCAGTGGGTTCTCCTTATCCGCTATTAGTCCAGTGCCTCGGTAGAGCAGCGGTGCCGCATCCGACTGCCTATTGGCCTTGCCAACAATGGTGTCCGCCTGAATGAGGTTCTTGGCCGACGTCAGGATGGTGGTGTGCTCTCCCGAATCACTGACATCATAGTGAAGGTGGTCAATCACCGCAGCATTATCCTCGTCCAACTCAAAGCCGCACTCCGAGGCGAATTCCCTGAGGGCGTCGCCAGATTTCTCGCTGCCCGCCACCAGAACGTTGCCACCATCGTCCACAAACTGCGCTAACCGATCTACGCTAATGTCCCCGCCGAACTCCTCGACGCTCGGGGCAAAGATAATCAGATTCTTGTACAGATACTCGCCATATTTGGATAGCAGCAGGCTGGAGTCATCAGCCAGCTTGTAGGTCAGCTTAAAGCCACGATCTGGTGGAGCAAAATAAGAATGTAATTAATATCTATAATTTCCACCCCCTCTCAGGCATTTTGTCCACGTCAGAGGTTAGCCGGCGTTTTCTCCCCCTACCTTGCAGAGACTTGAAGAAAAGCGAGTGAGTCTCGCGGATGGCCAGGTTGTCCAGCAGGATAAGGGTGTTCGCATCCGTCTCGAGGACCGCTTGGCAGTTGGCAATAGCCAAGGCGGCAATTAGGAGCGCCTTCCACATCATTTTACGAGTTTAATCCGGCTTTTCAGAACTTCGGAAAATAAGACTGACGGTTCAGTGTGACCGGGTCTCGCATAAAATCAATAGCAATTTATCCAGGGTATTTTTTTTAAATTTAGAGTCCCTAAATTGTTATAAATAGCAAAGTAACGCACATTCTGATAATTTCCTATAATGCTAAATATTTTTATTGAATTTTTAACAATTTAATCGTCTAGGAAATACCGGTAATCCCACAGAGCTCATTCCAATGGAATTTTTGCATTTTAGTATTTTTGATATAACAATTTTTATTTATTAAAGGGGCGGTCACACTGCTTCGCTTAAAAACCACAATTTAAGCAAAAACTCAATTAAAAAGGGCAATTTGTGGGATAAACAGCCAACTGACATGGATATCTTCGAGAACCTTTGTCGCACATGCGGCAACGAGTGCCTGGAATCGCTGAACATATACGAAGTGAGCGTTAAGGCGCTGGATAAGATGGTGCCCATCGCGGAGATGCTCTCCTCCTGCTTACCCGCCAACTTTCCGGATCTGGCTCCTTTCGACAAGTATCCCAAGCAGATCTGTCGCATCTGCTTGAAGATGCTAACGCAGGCCTACGAGTTTAACCACCATTGGGTGGGGGCCCACACCGAGTTTAATGTGGCGATCAAATTCGAAGAGCGACGTCGGCGCAGCCTGGCCAGCAAAGCACAAGACGTTAAGGTTGAAACGTTGCCCAAACTCCAGGAAATCCCTAAGGTGGCTGTAGGCGCAACACTGCCGGCTGCGGCAGTAGAGCCAATAAAGTTTGGTGAGTGAACTTCAGATTCTTAATTTCAGGTTAAGACCTCTAGACATTCAGCAAATTGTTAGGGACCAGCGTCGCAAATAAAGATCACAAAAACAAAACGTACACATGCCGCATGAAACGCATTCTGACTTCCGCTCAATTCGAAGAATTCCAGAATTCCAGAGAATTTTTAATTCTCTATCTATCTCACTCACTTTCAGGGCTGCACTACATGAACTTTTATAATTAATATAATATCCAAAGAACCTCATACCATTTCATTTGGGAAAAAATGTGTCCCTTAGACAGGCTCTCAATATGAGTACAATTCATCCCAACAAGGACCCTATTCTAAGAGATTAAGACTGTAGTTATAGCTGAATACTCCTTTAAATGCTTTCAAATTAAATATTCAACCTTTTCCACTGTACATCTAGATTCTTATGTTTTTTCCACCTTAATTTCTTTCTAGGTACTGTAACTCCGACCGGTGTAGTTAAGCCCAATTGTAAGTGTACCATCTGCGGCGAGCCTTTCCTCACCGAAAAGGCCACCAACTTTCATATCCAATTCTGTCACAAGGTGACAGGTGAATAATAAATATAACTCAGGATATGATTTGAGTTAATTGTTTTACTTAGCTAATAGCATAAACAAAAAAAAAGAAGAAGTTAAGATGACAGGGCTTTCCGGGGGAACTTCTCTTCTAGTCATCCTCATCGTCTCGCACTTTCTGGGCACGGGGATCGTCGTGGCGGAATACAACATATCCCAGTTTGTAGCGGCGGTTGTCCCCATCCTTGGCGTAGTAGTTGGCCACTCCAATGGTAGCCATCACGATGCCAGCGATTGCCAGAGCCGATCCGCCGACAATGTCGGGAATCTCGTTCCAGGCGCGCTTCAGTAGCGACGTCGAGCCACGGGCAGCGGATGCGGACATTTTGCTGTTCTGCTGAACGAAATTATCTTAAAAATATATTGTTTAAATATCGACTTTTAGTATATTTACCAAAAAATAAAGTACGCTCTTTAGTTACACAACGGGAACAGCTGTTGCTAGAAATGGCAGCTCTAGTGCGTCTGCCTATCGATACGACTTATCGGTGGCCGATGCTGGTGGCAAAAAGATAGACTTAAAATCTTGAATATAAAAAAAAACTTATTTAAGTAGGAATCGCAAGTGTTTTCCTGGGTTTATATCATTGCTCTGTATGTAAATAATTTAATATTTTTTTTTTTAAATTCGAATTTTCAATTATTTGTTCTAAATGTATGTAAAATGTAAAGTTAACTACTACATGAGAGCCAAAAATATCTTTGCAAAAGAACCCAATACGTTACCTTTGTTTTTATATGTGAAAACGTTGGTTCCGAGATATATTTATATATAGCTGAACTAAAGCTAATTTTAAAAATTATATACAATAAGATAGATTTATTATGCAAAGCAGACTTTGTTATTCCGAATATGTCAGGAGAATGAATATCCCATATATTCTTATTTCATTTTATTTCGGAAACGTTTTGCAGTTCTTATTAGAGCTTACATACCATACCTGGCATTGTCCAACACTGTAATTCGAATATGGAACTTATGATGTTGGAAAATCAAAATCGAATCGAAAATTTTACATTTGGCACTCGCCAAGCACCAAGCTCAACTTTGTTAATCTCCGCCAAAAAAAATGTGTTATTTTTTGAGTAATAAATTACACATAGCTTCGATCCATATAGTAATGAATACATCGATGCATCGCAATTTTCAAACACCCCCATTGTATCGATAGCAACATCGATGTTTTTGCAGCTCTAGTCGACGCAGCTCTAAGGTTCGTGTGCGCGACGAAAAAATATAAAATCGTAACGAGCAGAGAGAGGAGCGAAAAAACGTGTGAAAACTACATTAAAAAAAGGTACCACCATCGGCAAACCGTAGTTAACGCATCCAACTTGACATTTAACTGAGTGCTTGCTGCGGAATTGTTTTCAAACCCGGATAGACATTTAATGTTCAGGCATTTCAAGGACCTTTTCTGCCCAGCGCCTCCTGTCTGCCATCGTTCTGTGTATGTGTGTGTGTGTATGTGCGACACTCGGTGTAAGCCTCTCGAATGTGCCAGTGTGTGGGTGTATGTCTCGCGTATGTGCTTTTTTTTTGACCACGACCACCTGGGCGGTAGTCAAGTGGAAATTTTGCGTTCAAGGACAACGGCAGTGGTGTCCGTCCCCTACCTTTGCCCCGTTTGACAACTACACTCCTAAACTTTGGAGGGTATTCTATCCCCCTTTATGTTGGGGCAACCGTACGCCTGAGTGAGAGAGGGGGAGCCAAGGAGAGGCGAGCAGGCCCACCGACGACAAGTTGTCTGGCCGTTGCTTTGTACAGTTGGAATTTGTTTTAGAACTACTCTCCCTACGCCCCCCTCCCACCCCCCACAAAAATAAAGAAACCGAAAAAAAGAGACGCTAGTATGACCATTTGAAAATAGTCCAATATATATTTAAGAAAAGGAATTAAATTTTCATTTGCCATGTGTATTTCTTTGCTGTGTGTGCGGGTGTGTGTCGTATTTTGTTCTTTTCTTTTCTTTTTTGCCGCGATTGAGCGAGCTTGCGCACACCAATACCAACTTGCATTTGGCATATGCCGCCGCCGCTCTCTCTCTCGCTCTCGCTCGCTCGCTCGCTCCCGCTAGCCGGACCCCAGCAGTGCACTCGAAAATAACTGTTCGCGAGCGAGCAAGAGCAGCAACACAGGCGTTAAAAAAAAAGAAGAAAAAACAAAAGTATAGTACAGGAAAATAGTATCAGCTGCGGCGCAGATTTGACGAAAGTCGTTAGGGGACAATAATTGTAATTGTAACGAAATGGAGAAAAATAAAGACCAGCAGCAGCCGTTCTAAATTCGGGTACCACGTGTGTCGCGCTGCGTCCAAGTGTGAGTGCGAGTGTGTGTGCGTGTGCAATTGTTTTTTGCAGCTGATTTGTGTGCGTGTGAGATGTGGACAACAACTACATATGTATCTGTGTATGTATGTATTTAATCTAGATTCTAGATTTAAATTCGCCGCACACATCCGCTGACCGAAAAAAAAACCGATTTACTTAAACGGTGTTTAGTCCGAATCCCAAATTCAATTACTCTGTCTACTGGTCAAGGACTTTGCGTGTGTTTTTGGGTGTCCTTGCAAACGAGCTCCTTATGATGGATAATCTAGCTGGGAAATAGCCAAGGTGTCGGAGCTATTGACGCGCCTGCGTGCTGCTACCCCCAATGGCAAAATAGGAACAGTGACAGCTCAAAATAATGAACCCCAGTGAATAATGCGAGATCTTTCCAAGAGTGCTTAAATATAATTGTTTTTTCTTTAACGAAAGACCTGTTAATGCTGAGTATTGAAATACGAGTATTGCAATTCAATGTAAAAGAATTTTAAAGCAAGTATGTGTTCATGATTATGCCCAAAGTATTAAAAACCCTTGGATTTAGGACTCATATATACGACTGAAAGTTTTATAATTTTTCTTTAATACAAATTTAAAGTTTCTCAAGCAGTAAATGTTAAAAAAATGTTAAACAATTTTTCTTTAAAAAAATACTATTACAAAAAATACTAAAGTACTACAAAAATACTAAGAAATATGTCTAATGTGACGGGAATGTACATTTGTATATAAAGAAAATACGTATTCTAGTGTAGATTACAAAGTGAAACTAGATACGTGATTTACTCTTTCTTTGTGGGCCAATAAAAGTGACTTTACACCTAAAATTTTGTTTATTTATTTATTTATCTAATGCTATAGTATTAAATAGTATTAAACTAAGCGCTAACAGTGGTTTTGGAGCCATAGCAGCTTAGGCCTTCGACTCGGGGCTTAAGTTGTCGGTTTACTGGGAGATTATATACATATTTACAAGATTATACTATTTATGAGATTCTTAGATTCTAATTGTATTTGTTTATTTATATTTTGTGCATTATTTTTGAGCTTTTTAAGAACTAAAATGTTTTTTGTTTTTCCATCAAATTTGAGTTTTGACTTGACGAATTTTTCATTGGTTCACTTCACTGAGTTGGCCCTGTACGATTAAAGAAGAAGAAGAAGAAAGGGAAAAGAAGTAAAGAGCTCAGCTGCTTGGTGTACGGATTTGTGTGTGTGTGTGTAGCGCATAGCTACACATAACCGTGAAAAACGTAACGTAAACGTAACTGGAGCTAGAATCCACCTCCTCCCCTCCCCTCCCCCGAGAGAGGGCGGAGCTGGGACTGGAAAAAACCAAGTAAATAAATGTCAATTGGAAATCGTACGGATTGGCACAAACAAAAATACGATACGGATTTTGTAAGACCACCCGCGCCAAATCCCCATCAAAACAATAAATAAATTTCTTATGAAATCTGCTCGCACCAGGCGCAGCTTATTGGTATGCTGCAAAAAAACACCAATTAGAATTTCTCTGAAATCCCTTTTGCCGGCAGTTGGATACACGACTCCCCTTCCCTTTTGAGTTGGAAACCAGGCGACGAGTAGTCGTTTCCAATTGGTGTGGATATTGTTAGATTTAATTGGAATTGTTTTTCCCATTTCAATAAGTGCCAATTAGATGTTCTAAAAAGAAAAGATGTTGGGGATGTTAAAGATTCCTGTTAATGTTAACAGTTTGAAGAGAACATTGAAGTAGTATGGGAAATATTGGAAATATCAAGAGCAAAAAGCATATTTTTTACTGACTTTCATTTGTTGAGTTAAAAAATGTTTTAGCATTAAGCATTTAGCATTTTTTTTTTCAAAATGTAGCGCTTTGAGCAGCAGCGCTCTCTTCCATTGAACATTTCCAATCGGCGCACAATCACTTTCCCATGCAGCCGGAAAGCAGGCAACAAACAATGCGTTAACGCGAGTATGTGTGTGTGTGTGTGTATGTGTGTATGCTGTTGCATAAGCCACAGGCGTAGGCGGAAGGGTGTTGCATTCATTGATTTGTGTGTGCAAGGCTTAAAGGAAGGGGGGAAGGGGGCCTTAGAGAATAAAAGAGAGAGAGAACGGGAGTTGCTTGCTACTCACAAATCCCCATTCGATTTGCACCGTATTGCCTCCCACACCCATTCTCCTCACAATGCCTTTGCTCCGTTAGTCAGTTACGTTTGTTGTTACTAGCAAGCTTTCGTCGTGTGCGCCGTTACACTCGCTTTACGGGTTTAGTTTTGCTTATCTTTTTTTTTTCCGGCTTGTTCTTTTGTTATTGGTATCCATTTTGCAAAGTATATTTTCGACTAACCTTTTGTCTACCTTTTCTTACTTCTTTTTCATACGCCTTTTTTTTGGCAAACGAAGAGCGGCGCTGTCGTCCAATTAAAAAAAAAATCGCCTTCTTCGTTAGTGTTTCGTTGTCGTGTCGTCGTCGTCGTCTCGTTCGTCCTTTTTCGCTTTCTTTCGTGTAACACCAACATCAGCAACAACAACAACAACATCATCAGCAGCAGCTGGAGCAGCAACAACAACAACAGCATCAGGATCATCACAACAGCAACAACAACAAGCCATCATTTGCAAGGATGCATTAAGAAAATCGCAAGACAACAACAAGTAAAGCTGAAAACACAAAACAGAAAACAAAACAAACAAAAGTATAAGGAGGCTCGCAAAAATGTTTACAAATTTGCAATAACTTTTAAGTAATTAAAAAAGTAAAGAAGAGAAGGAGAAGGAGGAAGGAAAGCAGCAGCAGCAGCAGCAGCAGCAGTGTGTTTATGTATGTGTGTGTCATAGAATAGAATAGTTGTCCCTCTCGCGCCTCTACGCCCGTTAATCAAACCTCACGCTCACGACGCCCAAGTCTCGCTCTCGCTCTCGCTCCCCGGACTATTTTCTGGACTTGGAACTTTATTTATTACGTGCGGAGAGACCTCGTGGCATGGCTCTCTTGGGAGAGCGGCAGGTCGTTAGGGAGCAGCAGCTGCAAGATCAACAACAGTAAATAGCTAAGCTTACAGCAAGTACAACAAAAAAGCCGAGGAGGATTAGGTAAAGGAAGCCCAGAAGAAGCCAAAAACCAAAAGGAATAAGCAGGATCCAATAGATATTAACCAATTAAATCGGAAGGAGAGGAGACCTCAAAAGAAGAAAAAGGTAAGTACTTTTGCAAAATAATTACATTAAACATAAATACTTTTATTTTTTCCTTATTATTTATATATTAAGTTGCTTAGAAAAATCTTCAAAGATATACAGATCCTTGAGAACACGTTTGTTCTTTAATTTAAGCCACTTTGACTTTCTTACTTGTCGTACGCCTCTGACTTTTTTACTTGTCGTAATTCAGGACTTTCTTACTTGTTACTGCTCATAAAATATCGATTTCCCAATGTCCCTTTCTTAAATTAATTAATTTAAAGTATTACTTTTATTTTTTTCCTTATTATTTATATATTAAGTTGCTCCGAAAAATCTTCAAGGATATAGATCCTTGAGAACATGTTTGTTCTTTAAATTAAGCCACTTTTACTTTCTTACTTGTCGTACGCCTCTGACTTTCTTACTTGTCGTACGCCTCTGACTTTCTTACTTGTCCTACCCCACTGACTTTCTTACTTGTCGTACGCCTCTGACTTTCTTACTTGTCGTAATTCAGGACTTTCTTACTTGTAAGTACTTTTACAAAATAATTTGTTGTCGGTTTTTATTAGATTTAACATAAATACTTTTATTTTTTCCTTATTATTTATATATTAAGTTGCTCTGAAAAATCTTCAAGGTCATAGATCCTTCAGAACACGTTTGTTCTTTAATTTAAGCCACTTTGACTTTCTTACTTGTTGTACTCCACTGACTTTCTTACTTGTCCTACCCCATTGACTTTCTTACTTGTCGTAATTTAGGGCTTTCTCACTTGTAACTGCTCATAAAATATCGATTTCCCAATGTTCTTTTCTTAAATGAATTAATTTAAAGTATCTGAGATATCATTGAACTAGTTTGATACATTTAATACTCTAAATCTGTGCAACCTGTGCGTGTGCCAGCAGAGGCCGGTCAGAGAAATTTGCAGACTCACGGGATTTCTTAATAAATATAAATTAATCATCAAAATGAGCCTCATGAGGTTTATAGAAACAGATTAAACTTAAAGTAAAAATGATCCCTGTTTCCTGTTCAGAATCATGACCACTTTGGAGGAGCCTGTCCCGGCAGTGGACACGGTGGATCCGTGTCCCTCCATCAATACCAGCCTAAAGACCGTACTCAGCGACGATGCCTCGAATTCGTCGGTGCTGGAGGACACCGATGTGAGCAATACGAGTAGCAGCAGCTCCAGCACCAGCAGCTCCTCCAGCAGCAGCTCTAGCTCCAGTTCTGGCTCCTGTTCGGGCTCTGCCACCGACACGGACACTGGCAAGGGCAGCAGCGCTGTCGGCAGCCTGGATGTGACCAGTGTGAGCTCGTCGAGCATCGGATCGGCTGCCTCCATCACCTCGGCTGCCTCCATTACGGCAGCCGCCGGACCATCGGTCATGGTCAATTCCTCCGGCTCGTTAACGGGCCTGGGATTGGGCCTGGGACTGGGTCTGGGACTGGTGGTGGATGTGGACAGTGCTGGGAGCAGCCAGGAGCTGAGCAGCCATGGCGTTACCGAGCTGGACTCGCTGGAGGACTCGTGCAATGGCCTGATGATCAAGGACGGCGACAAGATGTGCAAGCTGTGCAGGTAAGCTCAAGTTTTCCCTTTCCCGAAGGTGTATCCTTAAGATCTCCTCCTGCGGTTAGTTCGCGCTTCGTGATGCCACGCATCCTGTCCTGCCTGCACGTCTTCTGCGAGGACTGCCTGCAGGCGCAGGTGTCAAAGGACTCGATGTCGGCCAGCTCGCCAACCAGCTGCTCCTCGTCCTCGTTCGACGGCAGCGGCGAGCTGCTCGAGTGTCCCGCCTGCAAGCAGGTGACCCCACTGGGCCCCAAGGGTGTCCAGGGCCTGACCTGTGACTATATCGTGACCAATGTTTTGGATCTTTCCAATCTGGAGTCGGAGCATATTGCCTGCACGTCGTGCAAGAGCAAGGAGGAGGCCATTTCGCGGTGCAACGATTGCGCCAACTTTCTGTGCAATGGCTGCGACAATGCCCACAAGTATATGCGCTGCTTCGAGAACCACCAAGTGGTGCGCATCGAGGATCTGCAGAAGAACGTCCACGACAAGCTGATCATACACAAGCCGGTGTGCTGCCTGCAGCATGTGAGCGAGAATCTCAAGTACTACTGCTTCACCTGCCAGGTGCCCACCTGCAACGATTGCCTGCTCAGCGAGCACAAGGGCAACGATCATCACTACGAAACGGCCACGGTTGCGGAGCAGGCAGTGCGTGCCGATCTCGAGCAGACCCTCAGTGAGGCCCTGAAGAAGGCCGACTATTGCAACGATGCTGGGAACAATCTGAGCAGTGCTTTGACGGAGCTGCAGTCGCAGCATGATACGGTGCGCCAGCAGATCGAGGATGCGTACAAGAACTACAAGCGCATGCTGGAGACCATCAAGGAGCAGATGCTCAACGAGCTGGGGCGCCTGCACTCGGACAGCGAGCTCAAGATCATGGATCTAATGCAGAGCCTGGAGAACAACATGGGCAAGCTGCAGCAGGCGGCGGCGTTTGGACAGCGGGCCATTGACAAGGCCAATGCCGTGGAGTTTCTGCTCCTAAAGCCCGTGATCACGGCCCAGTGCTTCAATCTGATTGAGCAGACGCCCAAGTGCGACATCAACTACCAGCTGCAGTTCGAGTCCAAGCCGGAGAAGTTTGAGCAGTTTGCCAGGGAAATGTTTGGCAAGTTCCAAACGGATGCGAGTGTCGTTCCAAGTAGTCCCAAGAAGCAGTCGCTGAAGCAGCAGCAGCACGTCCAGCAGCAGCAGCAGCAGCAGCAGCAGCAGCAGCAGCAACTGCAGCATCAAGTGCAGCAGCAGCAGCAGCAGGCTCAGCAACAGCAGCAACAGTTGCAGTTGCAGCAGCAACAGCAGCAACAGCAGCAGCAGCAGCAGCAGCAACACAATGCCAACAACTTGATTGTGGGCCATCGGGGCAGCTCCTCTGTCCAGGGACGCTTAAGCTCGGCCGTCTTCAGTCCCATCTCGCTGCCCTCGTCGCTGCAGAGCTCCTTTGACGGCGACACCCAGTCGGTGATGACCAACTTCTCCATGATGGACTCGCCGCCGCAGCAAGCGTCGCAACAGCAACTGCCCTCGTCCCAGCAGCAGCAGCAGCAGCAGTCTCAGCAGCAACAGCAACAGCAACAGGTACAGCTGCATCAGCAGCAGCAAAAGCACCAACAGCAGCAGCAGCACCAGCAGCACCAGCAACAGCAGCAACAGCAGCAGCAGCAGCAGCAATTGCAGCTGCAACAGCAAGCACCCACACAGCAGTTGGGCCAGCTAGTGGTTCCCCAGGTCGGCACCAATCTAAACCTCAACAACGGGCCACCGCCCAGCTTCAGCATGCTGGAGTACAACATTTCGCGGCTGGCCAGCCTCACCGAATCCCTCCCAGACACTCTCAGCGATGCTCTGGTCGCTGGCACCGGTCCCGGTTCGAGTGTGAGCCAAGTGGTGGTGCCTGGTGGTGGTGTTTCGGCCGTGCCGGGCAATGCCGTTGTCGTGGGTGGTGCCCCGCATCCGCATCAGCAGCAGGTGCAGCAGCAGCAACAGCAGCAACAGCAGCAGCAGCAGCAGCAGCAGCAGGCTGTGATGCCGGCATCGGGCGTGGCACAGCCCACGCAACCCATAACCCTGGCGGACATCCTGTCCGGCGATCAGCGGGCGCTCAACAATCTCCAGGCGCTGGCCAAGCTGGGACTCAACAACAATGGTGAGTTTCGCAGAGATTTATCCTTGTCCCAGGCCTGAGCTTTGTTCCGGTTCCCTTACGCTTTTGAGTTCTTTTTTTTTCTTTCTTTTGCTTTTCTGTTACCAACCCCGAAATACCTGTAATACCCGATCCCACACAACAACACACACTCGCACACCACAGATGATCTTTTGTCGAGCGGCAGTTCATCGGGCATTGATTTTTTGCCAGATTTCTGCCTGCCCCCAGCCACATCGCCCAACCTGCAGACCCTCAACCCCATAGTGGGCGGCGTGGAGGACATGGGCTTGAATAACTTTCATGCCGTGGCTCCCCCGGGCACTACGAGTGTCGTAACTGGTCGCAACAAGGCCACGCCCATGCAGATACGCTGCAAATTCGGTTCGTTGGGCACGGCCAAGGGTCAGTTCAATTCGCCGCACGGCTTCTGTTTGGGCGTCGACGAGGAGATCATTGTGGCGGACACGAACAACCATCGCATCGAGGTCTTTGACAAGATGGGCGCCTTGAAGTTTCAGTTTGGGGTGGCTGGGAAGGAGGAGGGACAGTTGTGGTATCCGCGCAAGGTGGCCGTCATGCACAACAATGGCAAGTTTGTGGTCTGCGATCGTGGGAATGAGCGCTCCCGCATGCAGATCTTCTCCAAGTGCGGACACTTTATGCGCAAGATTGCCATCAGGTGAGTTAGTAATTAATTAGTGATTAGTTAAGGGAAATTAAATCACATCTAGTGGGTTTTTTATTTACTTTCATTTGAATTTAAGTCGAGCTACAAATTAATTCATAACTAGTGTGTGTTTCAATCGTTGTCATTGTTATTTTCATTTATTTATTTCGAAACGATACAAGTCGAGATGCAAATTAATTCATATCTTGTGGGTTTTTCATTCGTTTTCGTTGTCATTTTCATTTATTTACTTCGTAACTTCGTACTAGAAATTCGTCTAGAAATTGTTTAATGTTAAAATTCATTCTCTTCCTGAAGATATATCGACATTGTGGCGGGGTTGGCTGTCACCGCCAAGGGCCACATTGTGGCCGTGGACAGTGTCTCGCCCACGGTGTTTGTGATCTCCGAGGAGGGCGAACTGGTACGCTGGTTCGACTGCAGCGACTATATGCGCGAGCCCTCCGATATAGCCATACGAGGTGAGTTTCTCCTGGTTTTATATATTTAATAACAATGAATTGAGAGTCATAAACCAATAAGGAATAATTATAAGTTGGCTTCCTTATCGTTTCTTCTTTTTTATACCCGGTACCTAAAGGATACAAGGGTATTATAAGTTAGTGCCAACCGAGAATGTATGTAACAGGCAGAAGGAGAAATCTCCGACCCTATAAAGTATATTTATTCTTGATCAGCGTCGCCAGCCGAGTCGATTTAGCCATGTCCGTCTGTCCGTCTGTCCGTCTGTCTGTCCGTGTGAAACAACAGATCTCAGAGACTATAAGAGCTAGAGCTACCAAATTTGGTAACAACATTGGAATTTGTTGCACGCAGATCAAGTTTGTTTTAAAATTTGGCCACGCCCACTTGCGCCCTCATAAATCATAAATAACGTTAAATAAGCTATACCCGTTATTACCGGGTTAAAGTAAATAGATACAATAAACAAATCAAATAGAGCGGACGTTTCCTGAAAATTTCAGTAAAATCGGATGATAAACATGGGAGAAATTAGCAATAAGGTTAGAATTGTAACACACCGCCCTAAGGCACTGCTGTTGCAAGCTGTAGCCGACAGGTGGCGCATTCGAGCCTTGGCCGTGCGATATAATGGCGCCAATGTATGTACAATGTAATGTATGTACAATTTTAAATTGCCTTTTAGGGTGAAGCGCAAACGTTTAGGTACCGGGTATCTCACAGTCGAGCACTCTCGACTACAGCTTTCTTGCTTGTTGTATTTAATAACAATTAAGAGAGTGAAATTCAGTTGAGCGTTTGCACATTGAGAGTCATAAACGAATAAGAAGTAATAATAAGTTAGCTTTCCTATCGTTTCTTTATGTTTCCATCTCCTTTTTCCATTGAAAATTAGTAACAATAATTTAAGAGAGCGAAATTGAGTCATAAACCAATAAGGAATAATTATAAGTTAGCTTCCTTATCGTTTCTTCTTGATTTCATCTTGTTTTTCTATTCAATCTTTTCAATTAAGCTTTTCTTTTCACGCTCTTTAATTAAGAATAACTTAAGTGAGCGGATATTGTTGGAAATATATATTTATTTATATATAACCTTCCTTTTTCCTATAACCTTACCCTTTCACAGACAACGACTTCTATGTTTGCGACTTCAAGGGCCATTGCGTGGCCGTTTTCCAGGACGACGGCACATTCCTCTATCGCATTGGCAACGAGAAGGTCACCTGCTTTCCCAACGGCATCGATATATCCAATGCCGGGGATGTGCTCATCGGTGATTCGCATGGCAATCGCTTCCATGTGGCCTGCTATTCGCGCGAGGGCGCCCTCCAGTCGGAGTTTGAGTGTCCCCATGTTAAGGTCAGTGGCGGAAAAAAAAATACAACCATTAAACCATTGTTAATAACAATTAATAACTTTTTAATTTAAAACTGTCTTTGAATTGTAATGTCTTTTAAATGTAATTTTACCAAAAATGAACTGAATTTTGATCTCATTTGCCACAAAATGTTAAACCCTAAGAATTATCAGTGAACTTTTGAGACTGAACAAGTGTTTATTGAACTTTTGGGACTGAAGAACTGTTTATTGAACCTTTTGTTTATTTAAAACATTAAATCTATAAAAAAAAACCTTCTTTTGTATTTGAAAATTCTGAAACTTATTTGTAATTGAAATAATATTGTAAGAATATATTCAATCTATTGAAAAATATAACCAAAAACCCTTAAAATACACTTTATAATCTCATCATTTCTATTCAAATGCTTTTCGTTTCTTTCGTTTTTTCTCTTCTGTTATTTATTTATTTTGAGCTCGTAAGCTAACAAAAAAAACGTTTAATTTGTAGGTTTCACGCTGCTGCGGCCTGAAAATCACATCCGAGGGCTATGTGGTAACGCTGGCCAAGAACAATCATCATGTTCTGGTCCTCAACACCCTCTATGTTCACTGATTGCAAATCAAGGCGCGCAACAATCGTCCAGCAGTCGATATGAACAAATACAACTACAAATACTCGTCGGGCAAGATATACGGCTGTCGACGTCAGCAGCAACAGCAGCAGCAACAGCAGCAGCAGCAGCAGCAACAGCAGCAGCGATATGAGCCACACTTTTCTGGCTAGGAAACCACAACAAGCGCAACAACAACAACAAGAACAAGAAGACAACAGCAGCAGCAGCAGCAACATCAACACTTTGAGCCGTTGCAGCTTCAACAACATCATCAACAACAGCAGCAGCAGCAGCAGCAACAATAACCATCAACAACTAACAGCAGCAGCAGCAGCAGCAGTTACACCTTCGAACGTGTGAAAACTTGTATAAAGGAAGCAGCAACAACCGCAACAACAGCAACAGCAGCAACAGCAACAGCAGCAGCAGCAACATTAAGAACAACAGCAACAGCAACTGTAACAACAACAGCAACAGCAGCAGCAGCAACACCTTTAAAAGTGTGAAAACCTAATTAAAAAAAAAATCAACGTGTTTGACATCACATCAGGAAGCAGCAATAACAGCAGCATCAACAGCAACAGCAATAACAGCAGCAACAACAGAAGCAGCAATAACAGCAGCAGCATCAACATCAACACCAGCACCAAGCAATAACAGCACCAAGAACAACAGCAATAACAGCATCAGCGACAACATTAGCGACAACATCAGCAACAACAACCAGCAATTGGCAGCCATTTAAGCCCGCCCGGCCATGTATATATATAGGACAAAGTATATATATATGTGCCCCGACGAGGATATATACATAAAAATATCAAGAAAAATCTCGAAACACCAAAAAAAAACCAACAACAAAAAATAAAATAATAATAATAATAAATCATTAAAAGAATAAAACTATATACAAACAACTTTTGCCGTTTGTTAGACACACAGCAAAATGTTTAAATAATAACAAAAAAACAACCAAACAACAAACCAACCAACCAACAACAACAACAACAACAACAAATGATAAAAACATAAACAAAAAATGCAACAAAATACTATTTTTGATCTCTAATTTAAAAACAAAATTAGCGCTACTAACAAATACTATAAAAACAAAAACAAAACAAACAAACAAACGACAACAACAAATCTAAAAACAAAACAAAAACAAAAACAAATATTTTACTTAGTCGAAAACAAACGCAATTCAAAAATCGGAAGCGGAAGAGTCAACTTTTGATCATTTTTAAACAAATTGTGTGTTTTTTCACAAAAAAAAAAAAAAAGAAAAAAAAAACTCTTTTTAAATTGTTTTTGATTATGATTATTATCATTATTATTATTATTATTATTATTAATTAATTAATTATTATTATGCTTTTGTCACATCTGTTTGACGTAAAAAATTATGTTCTTGTTGAAAAATTGTCACACACACACTGAGACACACTCGTACACGTACACGTACACGTACACACACACGCAAAACTTGTATACATGTTACTTATTATCTATATTCTATATAGAAGTATATATTGTTATATCGACCGATTAGCTTTTTTGTGCATACCCTTCCAGAATCTTTTTTAAACGAAACAAAACAAACGAAACACGCATATATATATCTATATATATATATATATATATCTACACCTAAATATATATATACAAATCTACGTATATGTATGTCTAGCGAAAATGTGCAACTTTTGTGCACAGAAAACAAACAAAAAAATAATATTAAATGGAGTAGGAAAGGGGAAAATTGTTGAGCAGGAGCGAGCGTCATACAGGCAATAATTATATAGATGAATATGGGGAAATCCAAGTAGTTTTATTTTGATTTCAAAAACGAAAACTGAAACTAACAAAAAAAAACAAAACTAAAAACTAAAACCAAACCACTAACAAATAAACTGTTTAGGTTTTTCCTTACGCTGCTTATATAAGGTGATATCTATTTATATATAAATATATTATATATATATATATATATCGATCTATATATATATGTATATATAGCTATATCTATAAAAAAAAACGAAAAAAAACAAAAGAAAATGTATCTTAAAAACATGAATGTGTGAAATCCTATGACTATATGACTTTGCCATATATACATACATATATATATATATATTATACACAAGGAGGCGAGCGGCGAGCGGCGAGCGGCGAGTAGCGAGAGCTAACAGCGAGTAGCGAGTAGCGAGTAGCGAGTGGAATATCCAAAGACCCCCGAACAAGATACTTCGACTTTGTTGTGTGTGCGGTGTGTTTTTTTTTCTAAACTCACATACAAATTACCACTGTAAGCTAACAAACCAAACAAAGTAAATAATAACAAACAACAAAAAACATAACACAGAGAAAAATGCCAACAACTATAACAACTATAACAGCAGACAAAAAAGCGCGAAAAAACCTACAGAACAAAACGTATCTGTTAAGTTAATATTTACATTGTTAAACAAAACAAAAACAAACGATATTCCTTTTTTGCTTATATAAATATATATACAAATCAAGTGCAACACATGTGCATTATATCCACACACACACACACGCAACACCAACTAACAACAACAACAAAGCAAAACACTCACGATTATTTACGGATATACATGCAACATTTCTTTCCCGTTGTAATACAATTATAAGGCTGGTTTTACTCCCAAGACATTATTATTTTACAAAACAAAACAAACAAAAAACTATATCTATATGCGTACATCATGTATAAAATATTATGTTTATCGATTATGATTTACTTTTGTTGTTCTCGTATACACACACACACACACACACACTATTATAGGTGTGTGAACTTTTATCATGAGTAAGAGAGAGATGGCAATTTATTTAGGAGTGGAGAGCGAAGAAGAAACTTATTTTTTATAGGCTGTAACCACATTTATTATACATCAACAAAACAACAACAAACAACAACTACAACTACACACAATCACGATACATGATACATGATATAATATATAAACATACAACGAAGTGAATCTTTTGTATTTGTTAAAACTTAAAAACAACTTTATTCGATTCTTTTTTAACACAAACTGTTTTAAACTGAATTTAATGTTAAATTCCTCTTCCTCGCGTTTTTGTGTTTCATTATTATTATTATTATTATTGATGATATGATGTGAAAGGGAAAGAGACATAAACTGTAACTGTTTTCTGTAATCTTGTCATTTTTTGTATAATTTTTAATGTAATTCGTAATGTGTACGTTTTAGGTTATGAAATGTTAAGTTGTTCTAAATGAAATAAATAAGAGAAATAACTAAAAACAAAAATACTATGAAGACGAATATACTAATAATTAAGTTGAAATATTCAAGTAATCGAGGATTACAAGCTGTCATACTTATAACTATTATTATTATTATTATGTTTATTGTTTAGTTTTTATGTTTGTTACCACACGTGTGAGGCTCTACACAAAACCTATTAATTTTTAGACAACAATTACAGCAACTACAACAACAACTACAACAACAACTACATTGTGAAACGCTTCTGTTTATGTTTTATTTTATTTTATTGAAATTATGAAACATTTAACTAAACATAGCACTTGGTATATAATTAATTAATGAATTATGTATTTAGGTTGAAAGCCCCCCGAAATTGTTGGAGAAGTCGTTGTAGAACTCGTTGGAGAACTCGTTGGAGAACTCGTTGGAGAACTCGTTGAAAGAGAGAGGCAGGGAGTAACGAGTGGCGAGTAGCGAGTAGCGGGGGTAAAGAAATGCAATTTTTGTGAAACAATTTGGCTGTTGAAATATATCATTTTGTAATTTTAATTATGTTTTCTTATATACAATCTTCTTTTTTTTTTTTTTATTAGCCTCTTTGGTTGTTAGGTTAAGCGCCCCGCCCCCTTCTCACACCCGAAAATCCCAAATTGTTCAGTGAATTTAATTTAATAATAGTTCATGGTTTCCTTGGCCCCTTTCTCTATATATATTTATATTTTTGTCGCTGCATTAACTACGAAAGTATTAAGAGGAAACACATTTTTTACAATGTCGATGGTAGTAAAAAACTCAAATGCAAAATATACCAAAATATTTGTTTTTAATTCCTTTTGTTCCCCCTCCCCCCCCACAAAAAAAATCCAAAAATCGTATTCATATATTATATTTTTATTTGTCATTGTCGAAAAGCTTTGTTACTCTTTTTCGGGAAAGATAGAAAGATAGAAAGAAAACATACACACAATCTAAGCGATAATAATAATAAAGTTAATTTTACATTTCATTCTAGTTTTTATGTGTATAGGCCTTCAAATGAAATTGTAATTCCACACGCTTTTATTTTATAGAAAAACAACAACAACACAAAATGAATAATATGAAGTGAAAACTTTATGAATATACCAATTTTACCCAATTTTGTGTTTCGATTTTTGATTTCTCTATTTTGTTGAAAACAAAATCGATTTATTGCTTTAAACAAAAATTGTAAATTTTACTTTAAGTTGTAAACATGAAACATGATATTAAGTGAAAAACAAAACAAAAAAACTTCCAAACACCAAACACACACAAAACATAAACAAAAACAAAAACAAAAACCCAACAAATTTATTTCTTATGTCATACAAATTTTTATGTGAAAAAAAACAAACAAAAAACCAAAAATAAACAAAAATGTGCTTAAGTTTAAATCAAATTTACAATTTAGTTGAGATTACGATGATGATGATGATGCAACTATAGCGACGATACGTGTAAAATTATAGGATTTCTAGCGAAAATATATATTATATATTGTGTATTGTGCATAATAACGATTACGATTACGAATTAGCGAATGGCCCAATTAACGACGGGGGGCGGTGAGGCAGTGGGCGTGGCCAAAACTAACAAACTGCTAACTTGCCGATAACCCAAGAAATTTTAAAAGCAATAAAGTTACATCCAATATACACATGTGAACAAAACGAATGTAAATTAATATGGGAACGAAACCTAAAATGATCTGACGACACAAATTGCCATTTAAAGTAGCGAGAACGAGAATGAGAACGAGAACGAGAACGAGACTAACTATCTGACAAAACCGCCATTTAACGTAGCGAGAACGAATTAAATCGCCATTTAACGTAGCGAGAACGAAACAAAATCGTTATTAAACGGGAAGAATAACGAGACCGCAAGAGCAAGAACGAGAATAAGATTTGAATTTAGAACAAAAAAGATAGCGAGAACTAGAGAACAAGAACGAATGAGAATGATAACGAGAACGAGAACGAATGAGAATGATAACAAGAACGAGATCGGAAGTACTAACAAGAACGAGACCAGGAATGAAAACAAGAACCAGAATGGGAATGATAACGTGAACGAGAAGGATACAGAGAGTTAGAACGAGAAAAAGAACGAGAGACCAAGAACGAGAACGAGAACAAACTGACGAATAATTGACCAACATCATCCGCCCACCTTCTCCGCCCCTTGCCACCCACTGCGCTTTAATTTTTTGAAGGCCGCCAGAGGCCGCTAAAAAAGCAATAACGAGAATTGTGTAATGTGACGAAAGTGCTTTCACTTTCCAACACCACCCTCCTCCCCCCCCAGAAACTTTTTACATCTACCTATATATATTATATATCAAATATTTTAAACATACATATTACAGTATATATTTCCCCCCTTGTATCTTTCCGTGTTACCTATGGTTTTTACTTAACTCTTTTGTACTTGTGTAACTCAGCAAATCGGCCGAAAAGTAATGAATTGTTTACAATCTAATTAGGAAATATTTAACTTTACACGCGCACACACACCTACACAGACACACACACATGTTTCTCAATCACTTGATTCCTAATCTACACACATACATATATGTATCTTTATTATTATAATACTATATAGATATAGTCGAGGAATTGGCAAGGATCGAAGTGAAAAAATCAAGCGAACGAAGGACATAAAGAGATGCTGCCAAAG
Source organism: Drosophila tani (assembly GCA_008042535.1). Taxonomy (NCBI): domain Eukaryota; kingdom Metazoa; phylum Arthropoda; class Insecta; order Diptera; family Drosophilidae; genus Drosophila; species Drosophila tani. The sequence goes on along the minus strand of VNJO01012682.1, from coordinate 67,694 downwards.
ATTTTTGTAAATGTACAATCTATGTGAAAAATTCGGGGGAGATAATCGATGGGGAAAGCGAAGAAGAAAGAATCATTTAAATTTAATGCCATTTTTTATATAAATTATTAAATATATATATTGTACACACACCTCCTTATTTGTACGATTTTTATTTCCCATTATTTTCAGTTCCCTTATTTATTTGCGGTCATAATAAACGGAATAAATGATATTTTTGAGACTTTTGCTCAAAAGAATGACACAGAACTTGAGCGCAGCGCTCGAACTAATTACTAAAACTAAAACTAAACCTAAAACCCATATATATGTATGTATGATAACCTCGGATAGGGCGCGATAAGTATTTGAATTTGTTGAATTGAATTGAATTGAATTTGTTCCTCGATGCGACGAAACACACACAAAAATTTCCTGTTGAAATTTCAGAGCGGATATTGAACATATATATATATATATAAAAACTATACATATACAATATACATATTGAGCGTGAAGATATATATATAAATATATATATTATACGAATATATGTTTACATCTAGCCATTAAGAAGGACTCGGGTAGGAAGGATTTCAGTTTCTCTTTATTTTTGGGCTCAGGCAATCAGTCAAGGATTTCGGTTACTACTAACGCACTAAACTCACATAAAGAACATTAAGAAAACACCTCTCTTGCTCCTTAAAACAAAGAAAAAAAAACAAAAAACAAAGAACACACCACCAACTGTCAGTCACCACCCTTTCATGCGTCTTTTCATGTATCATACTTGCATTTAGTTCAATTTTTAAACATAGTAAGAACCTAAGGAAAGAAAAGAAACCCAAAACCACAACAACAACAACCGCTTTATACATCCAAAATTATTTTAATATAAATGTATAAAAAAAAGAAAACAAAACAAACATATATATCTATATATATATACAAGCAGACATATACAAACAACAACAAATATATTATGTATTTTATTTAAAGCGAAATACACTTTTAAGCGCAGTCCTCGGGACTGGGACCCTAAATCTCCATGAAATTAATTACCATGACCTACGTGGACATATACATAGATATAGAAGACAGTCAGTCCCCGAAGTAAAATGCCTACATACATATAACTAGGAGACGAGAAAACCAAAAACAAAACAAATTTACTAAATTATATATACATGCCTACATATACTTACATATATGTAAAACAATAATATATAAACAAACCAAAAAAAAAAACAAGAAAAAAAAAACAGAAATACAATCTAGTGTACGTCAATTTTTTGATGATATTTTTCGCCTTATTATAGACAAGCAAAAAAAAAACAAACAAACAAAAAAAAAAAAGAAATCGACGATGGGGGAAAACCAATTTGAATAAGGAAGAAATATTGGAAAGTTTACGAAGTTATATGTAGTTTTTTCCGGCTTCCAGAGAACGACAAGGATTTTGTAATTTATTTGCCGACTTAGGGAGATCGATCATATGTCAAGTTGATAACGAAAACAAAAAAGAAGAAAACACATAAAACGACAAGCAATCAATTACCAAAAAAAAGGAAACAAAAATAAACTAAAATTATATATTATATTATATTATATTATATATAGAACATTATTAAAATTTAAGCGATGGCAACTGAACGCAGCAAGGGCAGGCAAACCACAAATATGTAATCAAAAGCAAATTTACAATACACACACAACAACAAGAACAAGAACAAGAACAAAAAGAAACTAACATAAACAAGCAAAACAATAAGATACAATAAAAAACATTATCAAAACTCAAACTCAAAGCAAGCAAATCAATTAAGCAACAAACAACCAAGAGAAGCTAAGAATAAGTTTAAAAAATAAATTAAAAACAAGAGACAAACACCAAGAAAGCAAGCATCGCAATTTTGTCATGTGAAACAACATTCTAAAGTTAACTAAGGGAAACTAAAAAAAAACTAAAACCTAGAAGCAACAATTCCCCCTTTCCCCTTAAAGATATAGACATATATAAACAAAATTGGCTAAATATTTGATTTTTGCCTAAACTATGAAGTAAAAGTTCCTCGAGCCATCATTTTTGTAGTATTTTTTACGTTACTTTAATTATTTTGTAACCTCACAAATGTGTTAAACAATATTGTTGATAATATTGAGTTGTGTTTTTAAGCTTACTTGTAATAAATTATATTTAAAACAATATAGGTAAAAATAATATAACAAATAACCAGGGATTGATGTCTATTATTTTGTTTGAAACTTTATTATCGGAGGGTTCTACAGAAATCACTAGGGGTTTGTAAATATTTCAAAATCTGTCGAAAACTTTGCTGCTAAAATTGCATTGCATACTTTTAGACACTTTTTTAAAGGGTTTTCAAAACCCCAGTGATTTCTGGGGCATCCCCTTATATTTTTTTATTTATTTTCTTACTTTGCAGTTTGTTTTTTGATTTTTTTGGGAGTTAAATATATTGCCTCAACCTCTGTTCAGATAATGCATTTAAGTCAACGACCATTTAATGCTTTTCGCTTGATCTTAATATTTAGGAAATACTTGTGTAGTTGAAAGAAACCTAGAAGAGAGGCTAACAAAAATACCAAAAGAAACAAAATACGAAAATATGAAGAAGATAAACTCCCTCGACGAGTTGTTGTGTTAAATTTGCGTACATATCACTGGGAATTATTTACACTATGCTACCAAAAACAAAAACCAAAACAAAAACGAAATGGATATATAAAATAAATAAGAAGCAAAACATTTTTTTAGCATAATGTTTACACTATTTATACACCATATAGGGATTGGTTTTTCGATTTGGTTTTACACCTCTGGTTTTCCTCGATTGATTGATTGTTGCTCACATCATTTTTTTGTCAGTGTATGTGCGTGTGTGTGTGCATGTGAGTAGTGTGTTTTTTATGTGGAACATACACACATAGTATATCCAAGCGAATATGTCTTATATTATATCGAGAAAAACCACATAGCAACTAATAACTAACTAGTGCCATAAAATTCGTCATAAATAAATAAAGTAAAAATCGTTTATTGATGTGCTGTAAGATTTAGTGAGTCCTTTTTTGACAAACCAACCAGATATATATGTATACATATATATACACATATTTACTAGTTTATAGCGAACCAAGAAAAGGATAAAGAAACCAACTTAGATACAACAAAAATGCAATACAAAAAATTGTACCGAAAAAATAGGCGGAGTAATCGGAATAAAAGTTTTTCAAGCTTGGGCCCAGAGGAGGCAAGGATCAAATTTAAAGTTGAAATGAAAAAATAATGAAAAAATATGGGTAACTTATGAAAACAGAAGCAATTAGAAAGCTTTTATTTTTCTAGAATTTTAAACGGAAACCTAAAACCTAAAACCGAATAACGAACAAGAACAAGAGCAACAACACCAACTTCCTAATTTCTCTCAGTGTAAACCAAATGCAACAAATACAATTAATTAACAACAGCAACTCACAACAAATAAGGCCAACACTAGTGGCATTCAAGAATCACGATATGTATTCAATGGCAACCGCAAGTTGAATGTCAATATATATTGGTACATTCGATTTATGAAAAAAACTATAGAGCAATAATTGCATAGCAGGTAAATAAACGATGCCGAAAACAAACAAACAAAAAAACTATTTCAAAACACACCAAATTTGTCTCTGGGGTTGTTAAAAAAAAAAAACAAAGCAAAAAACAAAAAACATTCAATGAAAACCAACATTTTTATGTGTAGCAAATATTAAATGAAAACAAAATTTACACAACTAAAAGCAACACAATTATACATAATTGAATATAATAATAACAAAATATATATATATACATATTATGTATATTCGAATTAAGATGTGACCAACAAAAAAAAACAAAAAAAAAACAACAATAGAAACCAAACAACATTTTGCGCGCCTTGGCAAATTTTTAATAAGTAAATATACTATATACAGTATGTATAACAGAAACATATGTAGCGGACAGGAAATCCAGATCGGAGCGAATTATACACTGCAAGACATAAACATACATTCACACAGCAGACAATTGAAAGTAATTTAGACAACGATGTTTTGCATATAGATCCAATATGGAGGATATCTAGGATACGTACGCATTATCCTTATCGAGATGAATAGAAAACAAAAAAAAACTCAGACATTTCAAGCAGTAAAGCAACGTAATGAAAACCCAATAAGATACGAACAAATTCCCTGTGTTGTCAAATGGCTTTAAACTACAAACAAAACTTAATAATAATAATGTAAAACCAAGATACGATTTGTCATTAGCACTAGCGATACGTACGAATATATAAGCGGATATTTTGTAAGTGGTAAGTGGAACTTTGCAAAACATTTTTCGGGGTTAGGGTCTACAGGGCTAGCGTCACGGTCGCCACAGCCTAAGACACGAACCCAACTCAAGACAAGACAAGACAGCAACAATATTTTTGGGCACCAAATATACAGTCAACTTATTGTATTGCATTATATGATATTTATACATATACTACCTATGTAGAGATACGTTTAAAAGGCAGATGCTATAAATCCTACGAGTATGTCCGACGCAGCAGCAGCAAAGCAACAAAAAACATCACTTATGGTCAAAAAAATCAATTGATAAGAACGGTTTTCCAACAGAAATCGAAACAAAAAAACCAAAACATACAAAACATATTACAATTAGAATGTTTTATGAATTATATACACCTTATATACATAAAATATACATGTGTAATTTAACCTAAACGATAAGATGTTGAATGAATTTTATGTGAGTTATTTTTGATGTTGTATAGTTCAAAACAAAACCAAGAAGGGCGAGGAAAACGAAGAAATACCAATTAACAAACCAAAACAATCTCTCATTAAGCTACCAATGCGAAAAATAACAATTGTTGGGCATTTTAATTAACTAATAAATAACAAAAACAAAAAAGGAAAAAAAAACAGAGTGCAATACAATAAAAACCAAAAGAAAACATAAAAAACAAAGTATGAACAAGGAGAAATCTTTAAGCACAGCAAACATTTTTCGAGTGTATCGAACCGAATACCCAAAAACAAAAAAAGGATTTGTGGAATTTTCTTTGAGAATTAAACAAAAAACCAGAAAGGAAAAAAACTTAAAAAAGCTGCCTCAAGTAAAAACAAAATATATTAAATTAAATTTAAATTTATTAAGGAAATATGTATATATACACATATATATTTCTTATAGACAGTGGGCGCCAAAAGTCTAGCTCCACTGTGCATATTTAAACATGAACAAAAAAATAAGGAATTTTACCAAAATAATTAACGAAACGCAAAGAGCGGGAAGTGGAAAAGGGAAAAACTAGAAATAACACCAAGAAAAATCACAAATATTTTAACAATTTTACATCAAACTTTATTGTTTAAGCCTTTGCTCTTCAATTGTTTACTTCATTATTTTTTAGGGCAGCGCATTTAGTTCATAGCACAGGGGTTAAGGGCAAACACAACAACACCAATAATTAAAGGGAATTAAATAAAAGAAAAAAGAAAAGAAAATGTATTAAGGATATAAGCATATGAAAATGTTCCTCTAGAACCAAGCTTACTCTTCTTCTACCTACGATACATTTAACCCTTGTGTGGTTCAGACCATCACCCTCACTTGACTCTGATTTGTGTGTGTGTGTGCTGGATTAAACTTTACACACACATGCATATATTATTATATATACATATATATATCGAACGGAAAACGAACGGAGATTTAACAAAACTATTTACTATTAACAAGAAACAAAAAATGAAAAACTATGTGAACTACAGAAACCAACTTATACCATTTTTGCTGACTGTACTCCTTAGGCTTTTTACACCTTTTACCATTTTACTCGCAAATGGCAGACTATTTAACAGAAGGCGATAAGTAAACTCTAGCATGCCACAACACTCAACTCGTAACTTGGGTTCGAACTCGAATTTCGAAACTCGAAGCTCGAAACTCGAAACTCAACTCAACACAAAGCTCGAAACTCTCAGATATTATCGATATATCCGATTGTTTTTAGGGTTCTTTGACGGCACCCTACAAAGGTATTACTTACACATTTTTGCTGTCCCCGAGATCATTGGATCAAGCCCCTTACGATGGCATTATGTTTCTAAGCTTAGACTTGAATGGGAACCGAATACTATCGGATTCGTAGCACCCCAAATAGACACCCATTAACCCGTCTCACTCCCTTCAAACAACCCCTCCCGCCTGTGATAGTGTTAAATCGAACGATCTATGTGGATCGATTGTTTCTCTGTTTATTTTGTATATTTTTTTAGTGACAACCGTTTTTTTTTTATTGATCGTTTTTGTGGCGCGAACGTGTGTGTATGTGTGTGCTTGGTTTTTACATGAATATATTAATTAATTTATAAAATATACAAGTTAGCGTTTACAAGAAATTATACAACATTTGGAAAATTTAATGAAGAAGAATCAATGACAATATATTCGTTTGTTGAGAACCCCCCTCCCCCATAAAAAACACACATATCTTTTTATGCCTTTTTTGTATTCAAAGTAATTCTATTTATTGTTTAAATTGGCTCAATATATAGTTGAAGCTTTTCTTTCTCCTTTCTAATTAGTGAAGACACTAGAAGTTATCGATGATCGATTAATCGGCAATTAAACATGCACACACATACACTGAGCGAAGTTTTGAACCAATTATACATACAATAAAGCGTTATTAAGCAAAAAAAACAAAGCCATATTGCATATTCCACGCGAAAAGATGGTAACTGTACCTTTAACGAAACTCATACGATAGAATTAACTCTGAAGTATTTGATTTGGATTCATTTTTCCAGCGATCCTTCGTCGTATATCGATTTTCGAAATGACAATATTTTATTGAATATTGTGCAATGCAACCACACTGTGAAATATTCAATTGAATTTTTACCCATTGAGCAATCCCCCTAGAGAAATCCTGATTTTGTGACTTTTTTGCAAAAATGGTTTCATTTAACAATTTTATCTACACACCATTTTACGGCAAAAAATATGAAACAAAGAAAAAAATAAAAGAAAACCAGAGAAAAACGAAACTCTACAGATATTTTTATATATTTAAAGAACGAACGAACGAACGAGCGAACGAAGAATATCCCCTTAAAAAATTGGTCCGAATTTTTTCAGGCAGCAAAACCAAAACCATGACAAATGAATTGTATTATCAAGGAACGATATATATATATATACATAAATAGTGCGTGTAATAACTAGAATCACATAATTCCATCCACTTTTGATATTTAAACAAACAAATAAAAAAAGCGAAAAAACCATTAAAAAAAAAAAACCGAAAACTATTTATTAACTTGATTAAGCCATCTTAAGTGTTTGAATGTTGTCTTATAAAAACCAAACAAATTATATGAGAATATATAACAAAATATATATATATATGATAAATTAAGGGGCGTGCCATTCCTACACACAATAAATGAAGTAAAAGTAAAAGAGCTAGAAGGTAGAACAAGAAATAAAAACATTCATTTCGTTGTGCTTTTTACACGGAAAATGTTCGGGGTTCCACTGAATTTTCTAAGGGCAATATATATGAGGCCTCACTTAATTATCGAACATGTACTTTCTGCCTCCCCCAAGAACGAACAAACGATGACGATGATGATCCTTATGATCCTTAAGCTTCAACACTTACACACACACACTCGGATATTTATTTATACGTATAACTATATAATATAGTGGCACCAAAACACACACACACACAAATATGTAAGCATCTCTATAAAAAATTGTCTTATTGTAGCAAAAACGGTTATTGATATTTACACATCAAGAAGGAAAAGAAATTAAGAAAAAAACGAAAAAACAACATACCTATATAAGAATGCTTTAAATTATACTCAGAACAAGATATACAATATATACAATATATACACTCAATATATATATTTACGGATAAAAAAACGAAAACCAAAAATACCGAATGTCAGTTAGGAACCTTTTTCTAGAATGTTATGTCTTCCCTTTGAATCAATTAAACGAAAAACAACATTAAAACAACAAGTTGATAGAAACAATTGATCGAAACAACCGCTTGACCAAAAACAACAATTGAGAGATAAATCAAAGCTTCGAAAAAAATGAGAAAAACAAGTTAACTTTAGCACTGCAGCAGCCAAAAAAAATAAATACAAGAAATAAGAAATAAAAATTGACAAACTACAATAAGATGTGGATGTTATAGAACGTTCTTTTGACCTCCAACCTCCAGCAACTCACACCAAGCAACCCTGTTTCAGTCAGCCACAAATTTACCTACTTGAAAACTAGAAACTGGAGCAACTAACTAACTAACTAACTGTACTTCAAGACCTTATATACTATATAGTTTGCAGCAACTCATACTCTCGAAACTCGACGAAGACATTACCTATATAAGTATCATCTGTGTTGATCATCATGCTCTTCATTTATTATTATGATGTACGTTTAACCAATTGCTACTACGTATTGACTATATATACACCTATATAATATAGACCTTTAACAAAATATAATACCAACAAGAACAAGATCAAGAACAAGAAGACGAAACAAATGAAAATGAGGAAAAACGCAGACTACTCAGTGCAACAGATAAGACTAGAAATTGATTACCTGAACCTTGAGAACAAAAGCTTGAGTTTTATTTTACTTTTACACAAAACGAACAAAACTAAAATATGGATAAAAGATCGAGAACAATTACACAAAATGCAATAACAATTGACGAACTCTCGAAATCGAAAATCGAAAACATACATATACATAACATAATAAACTTTACCTATCAGCAAATAAAAAAAATCCGAAGAAAGAATCCTTGCCAGAAATCTAGAAAGAAACGTATAAAGACGCTCAAAACTTCCACTATTTTCCGCTTTATATTCAGATTCAGGGATAATATAGGAAGATGAGTTACATACACATACACTAACTATTAAACTATTAAAAAGGTGCTTTTCCCAGAACCTCCAACCAGAGATCATGATCTTTCTGCACAACAACTAAAACTTGGAATTTGGAGCGGAATTTCGTAATAATGTTCGGTTTTTTCGTAGTGCTCGGCTTTTTAGGAATATCAGTCCGCTCTCTTCCTCCCTCCAACTTTTTTACATGGTTGTGAACGACAAAAAAGAAGCCATATAAAAATTAGACCAATTTCCCATAGATATCTTTCTTTTCTTTTTCGTATTGTATCTTGTATCTCAGCACTAAACACACACACGCGCACGCTCGGTAAACAATTGTTAGGAATTCGATTCGTGAACCCTATGGCACTCGCATCTTACCCAGTAATTGTAAAACACACATACTATATATTGACTATATATATATACATATATTTACAAGACAACAATAACCAAATTAAATTGAATTGTAGTGTTTAAACCAAAAAAACAAAAAACGGGTAGTATATACGCGATGCAAGACCTTGTCAAGGATACGGATACCGAAGTTTTAGATACTTTGCTCATTGGGTTCTACTTACGTAAAAGTGTAGCATCAGGCCGACAATGCCGAGATAAAATATTTAACATAAAGCTGGCCGCAGGCCACAGCAGCAGCAGCAGCATCGTGACTCTGCTAATATGGTCACACTTGCTGCACATGCTGCCCACGCAGCAGGGCTGCGGTCAGCTTAAACATTAGCTAATTGTGTGTATTTACATATTAAAGTTTACAAACAAAGACGGCAAGCGAGAGGAGAGTCCGGTTGAATTTTTGAAAGCGTTTTCGTACTCAAACCAAACAAAAATTAAGGCCTAAATATACATACATATATATATATAATTAGAACAAAAATAATTAATGTACTTCAAATAATGTTTAAAGCAAGCAACAACAATTACAAGTGTCTGTATTTTTTTTAAACAAAAGAAACAAAAAAAAACCATTGCAATCAGGTACTGAAATCAAAATTTTTTGTAAATAATAATAAAGGGAAAGAAAGAAGGTAGAAATATCCGGCAACGCGGTAAAATTACTTAAAAATAACAAAAAAACGAAGAATATATATATATTATGTGTGTGTGGTCAATAGAAATTCAAAGATAAAGGCGGAAGTGAACACGAGGATACTCGATCCTTAATCGCGTATATTTTGAGCTCTTACGTATATTTCCGTAGCATACTTAGCAGGGCGAGCCAATAGTTCCGGTGGCGAAATTCCTTGGGTGTAAAGATCGCGACACGAACTCGAACCAGAAGAGCAAAACACTCATATTTAAATACGTACACCTATATATATATATATATATATATATATATATATAACCTAGTTGTAATCTCTATGACACTAAGTAGATGCGAAATCGGAAGTTAAATCGACGCGACGATCGACGGCGAAATGATAAAAAAAAAATTGTCCAGACGTTCAACGAAACCAAATGCAATATTAAATTATACAACAAACTAAAGTGCATACAAGCGAGTACTAATAAAAAAATATATATGAAAATATTATATATATATAAATATATTTTACAATTGATTTATATACATACACATGTATACATTATATAAGTAAATGCCGCATCATTTTCGCGTAATGTCTATTGAATTGTTTGTTAAACATTTTTTGAAACATTTTCTTTACTAAATAATAATAACAACAAAAAAAAGATGTGGATAAACCAAGCTCACAGAAAGTTACGCCAAAAAAACCGAACAAACAAACAAAAATTTATATACATTTATCAAAGAAAATATATACAACAAAACATGAATAACTTTTAGTGATTAATATTGTAAGCAAAGACCAAAATGAAATATTGATTTTTGAAAATAATAACGAAAAAAAAAGAAACGTGGCATTAAAACAAACACTTGACAAAAACAAAAAATTTAACAAATAGCCTTACCGATTGATTCTTCAACACGCAATTGCGACAAGTTTTTAACTCAAATGAAAATCTTTTATACTTTATGTAGAACTTTTCTCTTTTTATTTTCTTTCGACTTTCGAAAATGAAAAAATTATTAATGATGAGAATTAATAATTAAAACAGCAACGATTAACGGAAATATTTTTACAAAACCAAAAGAGAAAAATAACAACAAGGAAATAAGAAACTAAAAAATGCATAACGCTTCCGACAATAAGCTTTGGCCACACTATTGTAATGAAACTATTGAAAAAATCGGGGGGAGAACGAAATCTAAGGTCAAATCAAGGTGGGAGATGGTATTGGAGAAGGAATTTCTTGCGCTTAAACGAAAAACGGAATTACCACGCAAAAGCCACATGATGATATGTAATTGCCCTATTTAGTCTATATACCTACTTGCAGATATATACATACATATACATATATATATATATATAGAAATATACCCATGTACTTATGTAGTAGCCTTGTTCTACTGTATATTTTTAAACGGAGTTGTATTGCAGAATCAGAATCAGAATCAGAGTCAGAATCAGAGTCAGAGTCAGAGTCAGCAAAGCAAAGCAAATGTATTTTCATGACACGCATTTGAAGCGAACATATCAAAAACCGAATACCGACGAGAAAAATCTTACGAAAAGTACTAAATTATTTAGAAATTATCCAAAGCATGTTATTAGTTACTGACTGTTAAGCCCTTAGAAACGAAAACTAATACGAAACAAATTTGGAAGCTGACACCGCGATCTTGACTCCTTCAAAAAAACCTAGCTGTTTCATTATTTATTATTGACAAATATTTACAACCGCAAAGTGAAACAAATTGAAGCCACAACAACAACAGAATAATACAGAATAAAGTGACATCCAAGGAAACCGAATTGGAAGGGAGATTAATAAAAAATAAAAATAAAATGAAAAAAAGGAAAGGTAAAAAGAAAACTCACGAAACTGAATCTAAATTAAGCATGAATATTTTTTGCTGTGTCTTAGTCCATGTGTCGTAACGAATTTATTGAACTAAATATTATACATAATTAAAATTAAAAACGAAACAAAAAATGCAAAAAAAAAAATGCCCAACAAATTATCTTAACACTTTTTTTTTGTTCCAACTGAAAGCAAAAAAATGCAGGCGAACAAACCAAAATTTCTACAAAATTAAGCACAAATTTTTTCAAACAAAAAGAAAAGCAACAAAAAAGACAAAAAAAACAAGTCACTAAAGAAAATTGCCTTTTACTTGTATTTTGTTTTTTTTTACTATAAAAAAGAATCGAATTAAATATTAATAATATACAACACGCTGAATACATTAAAAGAAACTTTTTGCAAAGAATAAAAAGGAAAATTCGCCTAAAAAAAACATCTGTGACTAATAAAAGGATAAAGAGTTGATGAAAAGCCCGACAAAAAAATAACAAAAAAGGAAACAAAAAACTGCTAATGAAAATGAGAAACTCCAAGTATGAATTATGAGAGAAAATCGAAGTTAAAGTGTGTGTGTAAGGTACAAGAAAAACATTGTTAAACAACAACCAAACCAATGGCAAAATACATATACTAGCTGCAGTTTAACTAATTATTGGTAAAGGGTACATACATTCTACATATGTACAGCTGACACACACACACACATACACACCCACATTAACACCCACACCCACACACGCAAACATATACATATACAGAAGCTATACCAATACAAGCGAACCTAGTTATATTTGTATGTGCGTCATACTTGAGTAGAAAACAATTTATATACATTAGAGTTTATGTAAACCAAAACAAGCTACTTTTACTTATACATTATACCGACATGCAAGTGCGTAATGTAAAGTACGATATATACACCAACCAGATATATATATATATATATATATATATATATATATATATTGACGATATTTGATGAACGTAAGCCCAAACACAGCAATTTACTTATATAAACGAAAAACAAAAAAACAAACAAAGTTTCTTTCAACCAACCTAAAAAAAAAAAGAAAAACCTAATACAAACTTTTGGTATGAAGAGAGCCGATTATAGCGATTATAAAATCGAAGCAAATTGACAAGTGTATGTGGGGTGGCATCCGAGGCAAGCCCATGGAAAACAATATATATACAATTATTTAAAATATTTAACAAAAAAAAAAAAACAAAACCAAACGATTTATATATATGCATATATATATACATATATACATACCACTAAATAGTTTAAATGTTTATTTATTGTATTTGAACAAGAGGAACGATAATGAAACCAAATTTAAATAAAAGTAATAACTCGAAAAACTAATTCAAGGTGTTTTCAATGGGGGAAATAGGGAACTGAGTGAACAAGGGGATGAACTGGGTGAACAACAGAGGAAACAAAAGAACGAACTACAGGGGGAGCAACAGAGGGAACAACAGAATGAACATTAAGAGTGAACAACAAAGTTATCAACAGAGTAAACAACAGAGTGAACAACAAAGGAATCAACACAAGAGTGAACAAACGTAGTGAGCATCTAAATGAACAACTAAATGAACACCTGAGTGATCAACCAAGTAAACAAGTGAATAACTAGGTTAATAACTGATCAATTAAAAAACTGACAAATTGATTTTCTCATTTATTTCGTTGAAGTTTCATATACAAATCTCAGTAGATCATGGTGGCGATACACCTGTCAATACTGTCATTAATATCGGTGAATCCCTGCACTGCATTCTCGGTGGCCTGGGTGGTGCAGGCGGTGGCATCGGTGGCAATGGCCGGAACACTGCGCCGGAGTCCGACCAGAGTACGGATCGACTTCTGTCCACTCGCCACGTACCTGAGACCCATGTAATACAGCGTGCTCTGGCACATTTTGTACCGGACAGTATTGTTAATGCGCCTGCATTTGCGGAACTGCTTGACGACCTTGTATCCATTCACAGTCAACTGGAGAACCGAGCGCCTGGTGTCCCTCATGATTTTGTACGAGTTAACGGCGGCATTGCGGCCACAGACCACGAAGTCCACGGTGGCCGACTGGAGGACACCGGCCACAAAGAGCGTCTCCGTGGACACGCACTTCTCGCTCTCCAACGCCCGATCGTTAATATCGGTGGCCATCTGCTCCAGCTGCCGGAACGGCTGCATGAAGATCTTCAAGAGCTGGCGCTCGGTCAGCCTCAAGATAGACTTGGCCAGGACCTTCGACTCCTTAATGAAGAATTTCACCATCGCGTCCACGAAACCGAACTCATCGATCTCCACGATGCCATCCTCGGGCAATTCGGGAATCTCAGCCATGTCCAGGCCAAACTCCTTGTCCAAGTCAATGTCGAGGTCCATGTCCAGGTCCATGTCCAGGTCCAAGCCAAGGTCCAGGCCAAGGTCCAAGTCCAGTTTAAAGTCTTCGTCCATGTTCAGGTCAATGCCCAATTCCTTGACCATCTCCTCGATAGATGGAAGAGGGTCTTCCTCCACGGGCACAGCTAAAACCTAAAGGAAATCACACAGAATGTTAGTGAAATAATATATATGGAGAGCGCGTGGGGATTGGAAATTAATCGAAAAGGTTTAAAAAGATTTGAAGCACTTGAAAAAATAGTAAAAAAAAAAATGTTTGGCACATTTTTAGGCAGATTTTTCATTATTTTAAGCCTCATTTTTTTGATATTTTTTTATGTTACACTTTAAAACACTATCTTTTTCTTTTCTTGATGACTTACTGTTGCCAAGGCGAGGGCCAACACCGCAATAATCATACTCCTCATGGCTGATTTATTTTTGCTGGGATACCACTTGGGGTCCCGCCTTTTATATGCCCAAAATACTCAGATAGCCATATCTATACACTCAGATACCCGGTTAATTAAAATATTCAAGAGTCGTTTTATCGGTCCAACATGTGCCTGGCTGCCTGCTTGACCGATTGCGAATATTTCCCATTATTTTTTTGGCTTACCTTTAATCGCAATAATTTCCGTCGGCTTGTGTTTATTATTTTTTGCATTAAATTTCTCCAATTGTGCGGGAGCGTGTGAGATTAGGTCGCAAATTGTATTTTCCTTTAGCGTTTCGAGCGATAGGAAACATCTATTACTGGATTCGCCACTTCAGATCGCGCCTCCCTATCGCCTATCGGTGGATCTTAATAATGCTTTAATTCTGGCAGATAATGTCATATAATTTATGGCTCCTCCGCGCTAGTGCCCTCGATTAGAAGTCATTGGGCGAGGGTGAGAGCATGAGCAAAAAGTCGAAATTAAATCTATGAAATCACTTGAGACTTCTGTTTTTTTCCTGTTTTTCTTGGAGTTTCCGACTTTAAGTGGTAACAGATCACAATAAAATAAAATAAACAATAAATATAAACAAGAAAGTAAGCTAAATTTAGCTGAAGTAGGTCAGAATCAAAGGTCAAGTGGGCCTATTCCTATAGGAATCCTATCTCTTCTTTGAGAGCTTTAAGAGAGAGAAATCCATGAAGTCTGGGAGTGAGAAATCTCTAAAACCTCGGAGGATCTTTATATCTGGCACTTCGTTTGTAACCACCCTTTTACAGGGACTGGTCCTGTATCCTAGATCAGATAACAAGGTCTTCTGCACAATATATGTATATTTCGAAGAATAAACAATGTTTTTGCACCTGGAATTCATAAAAATATATAAGAAGTGCAGAGAAAAGCTCCAAGTTAATAATTAGAGAATCGCAAAGAAGAGCTCTAAGCAAGTATTTTGAGAAGCGCAGAGAAGGGCTCTATGTAAAATATATGAGAAGTGCAGAGAAGGGCTCTAAGTAAAATATATGAGAAGCGCAGAGAAGGGAAAACTCCCGAAAATCCAGCCTAACTGATCCCGGGAACCCCCTTATAACAACCGCTCAGCTCGAGTGTTTCCTGGAGCTTTGTACATAAAGTAAGCTATTCGATTTCCTTAATTTTGTCCAGCCTTGTTAAGTGGTAAGCCCCCTTAAAGAGCTTAGTAATGCTTTTTTGTGATACGTTTCAGTTTATTCCGATTACTGCCTCTGCGTCAGTTGTACATTTATCCCGCCATAACGCGCTTTGTTTATTGTTTTTGATATTATTCGTTTGATTGATTGTGATCGTGCGACTTGAAGAATTTTAATCTAAATCCAGACAAGTGAACTCTATGAATAGCAGCAGCAGGGTGAATGTAAAGTTCACTAATCAATCCAATCCGCGAATGATTTACAATGCCGACCAATAAATTTATGGCCAGCAATCCAGATTAATATTCTGACCGTCTGGCTTCCCGGGGGCATAAATGCGATGATCGGATGGTCTGTGGCAGCAGTAGCTTCCAAGAATCCCGAGGAGCAACAGTAGCAGCAGAAATCATGAAGTACATCGTCGCCGTTATCCTGACCCTTTTCGTGGCCAGTGGCTTCGCCCAGCCATTGGATGTGCCCGCCCAGCTTGATGCCCAGGTGCGCAGCGTTGTGGACGAGATGACCGAGCTGGGCAAGTCCACCGGCGAGGCTCTGGTTCATCAGTACCAGGAGATTGTGCTGGAGCCCCAGCACGAGCTGGAGGATGCCCTTGAAGCGGTGGAGGCTCGCCGCCAGGAGAGTCCCGAGTGTGTGGCCGCCGAGGATGAAGAAATCGCCCGGATCGTTGATTCCGCTCATGAGGAACTCCATTCCTGTGGCGTTGTGGCTGCCCACACCTCGGCCGAGATCGCCACCGATGTGAATGCGGCCACCCAGCAGCTGGTCTTCGGCGGCTACAACCTTGGAGTCACCTACAACAAGTGCCAAAATTACAAGAACTCCATTATGAAGAACAGCTGCATGGCTAAGTTCACCATCCAGGGAACGGTTTACCTGGTGAACGCCCGCTCCTCCATCAAGACCATCCGCAAGTCCACCAACGAGCGCATCCCGGCCGTCTTCGCCGACAGCAATGTGTGCACCCACGGCGCCTCCGCCCAGGCTGTGGTCAGCCTCCAGGAGGTGAACAACCACATCGACGCCTGCGTCTCCCGACGCCGTTGAATATCCAACAACGGTCTGATTTATGCAAATAAAAATGCCAAAAGCTAAACTAATTTGTAATTTCTTGGGAGTTGAAATTTTCAAATTTCAAATTTTTCTAGTATGACCTGATTTTTTGCGCACCACAAGTGGTGGGTATTTAAATTTACTTACCCGACAAGTTGGCAGCACTGTTGCCAGCAAGATTCTTAACATTTCTCGCCATGGTCACAGTTACCAACTTAGTTGAAGGGGGAACTAGTTCAGCGGGTAATTTGCAAAAAAATGTTCGGGCTACTAAGACATCTGTTCAAGTTGCAGTTTGTCTTCGTGGTGGCCGCCGTTTTCGCCGGCATTTACCACGTTGAGATCAGGCAGTTCCTGCGGCAATACACGGAGAGCTATCTGCAGGGAGCCGGCCTGGAGGATGCCATTCCGGTGAAGTACCAAGCCGGGCTCTTTACACCGGCTGAACTTTCACAGTTCGACGGCGAGGATGGTCGTCCGATTTACCTGGCACTGCTGGGATCCGTCTTTGATGTCTCCCGGGGTATAAAGCACTATGGAACCGGCTGCAGCTACAACTTCTTTGTCGGCCGGGATGCCTCCGTGTCGTTTATTTCCGGAGAATTTGAGGATTACAACCCAGAGACGGCGGACGATGTACTCACCCTGAAGCCGGATGACCTCTTGGGCCTGGCCAACTGGCGTGACTTCTACGAGAAGGACTACGTGTACAAGGGCAAGCTCATAGGTCGTTTCTATAACGAGGACGGTGATCCTACCGCCTACCATTACAAGTACCTGGAGCTGCTGCAGCAGGCGCAAGAAGCCAAGAAGCAGGTCGAGGAGCTGCGCTCCCGCTATCCCGGCTGCAACATCGAATGGAGCGAGGCCACGGGCACGCGGGTCTGGTGCACCAATTCCAGCGGCGACGGCAAGGAGCGTTCCTGGGCCGGTTATCCGCGAAAGCTGTACAGCCGCGGCAACAAGAGCTTCCAGTGCGCTTGTGTGCCCGAGGCGGAGCTGGATGAGATCGATGCGAGCGGCAAGGCAGCCATTGGGGATGCCATGCTCAAGCCCTACGATAATTGTGCACCGCGGGCGCAGGAGTGCTTCTACAGGGTATGACAGCGGCAGCTAATAGATGTGTAAATATTTTGTACTTAACTCTAAATAAAGCTAGTTTATTTTTTGAGTGTAAATGGTTGGCGCTGCTGGTTCCAGTTCATTGCTGTTAAGCCGGTTTTATTAACAGCACTGTTGTGATTAACAGTCAGTTGGTGGGTGCTGTTAAGCGCGTTTATCATTTGTTTTTGTTTACAGCTTTAAAATTCTTGTTAATTATTGCTTAAAACGCGGAATCTTTGAGACAATCAGTGGCTGCCACATGGCGACGCACGCGGAGAAGTCGCCCGCTGTGGCTGAGACTACCGAAGACAGCGGTCTGATCTCCGCTACAGTGGTGGCCGGTCTCAAAAATCTGGGTACCATTATGACGCCTGCTCTGACCAAGATACTCATCGCAAATGCTCTGAAATTAACTCTACATCCGGATGCAAGTGAGTGGGGATGGGTCAGGAGGTTCTACAAAATATATATAACCTTGTACCCCTGTAGCAATTGCCCCCGTGCCTGAGATCTATGCCAGCAATGCGGCCTGCGCCAAGCAAAGTGAATATGCGGTTGTCACCCTCTACGCCCTGGCCACCAAGCACGGCTGGGATGGCTTCACGCTCCGCCAGCAGCTGGAGCAGCTGTCCGTTCACAGTGCGGCCATCGAGGAGCTGAGTCGCGTGTACGAGGACAATCGCAAGGATCTGGTGCTGCGGCAACTTCAGCTGGGCCACAATTATCCGCACATCACAGACATCCAGTGGCGCATCGCCTGCGACGTGAAATCCTCCACCTCCGAATGCAGCACAGGCGTGGCCAGCTTCTACATCAATCTGGGCCACTTCAGGCCGAGCAGTGGCGAGCGGGTAACGATCGTGGAGTTCGTATGCAATGCAGAGGAGCTGCAATCGCTGATCAATCGGCTGAAGGAGATCGAAAGGCATTGCAATCAGATGGCCGTGGCTTAGGGGGGGGGAGAACAACATTCTTAGAGTTTATATTTCGCCGCAATATACACATGTATATGTATAACATTATCTATGAGCTATATATATATTATATATACAGTGTGTGTCGGGGGGAACAGAACAGTCTGCAACAGTTAACACAGTTATCATCACTTAAAAAGCTTCATCGTCGTCTGGCGCCATTGCGGCATCATTGTGGCATCTTTTGGTGTCCCATCTCCGGCATCGAGCGATCACCACCCTCATGGTCCTGATTGTGGTTTTGATTCTGGATTTGATCGTGCCACACCAATAGTTCTACCACCTGGTCGTAGGTGCTCGGTGCAGTGCAATAGATAGTGCCCGAGAAGTGGGTGCTATCGTTCTCTGCGGCGGCAATAATGGTGCAATGATTGCGCATCGACAGTGACATGTTCAGGCCACGGAAGCGATGGTCCTGCTTGTACAGATTGGGCCCATCCTTGGGCATAAAGTACGGTCTGCCGCTGAACGGGTTTAGGAAGTCAGACCAATATCCCAATGACACCAGGCGAAAGCTAATGTCGCGGGCAGCCAGTACAAACTGAAGAGCAGAGAAATGGAGGCATAAAATCGAATAACTTGGAGCAAATCAATGCAGCTCCGTTGCTTACCTTGGCTGCTCCCATTTCGATGTCCCCCTCATAGCTCAATCTAAGCATAGTAATGGACGAATCCCGTTGTGCCCCGATACGCATGGGAAATAGCTCCGCGAGCGACTCACGCAATAGCACCGGGCACTGGCAGCATGTTAACTCCAGACGTGAACCGTCTGCGTTGTCCTCCTTTAGGAAATTAACCAGACGGCGAAGCGGGGCCATCAGGCTGACGGTGGTGGAGTCGCCCTGCCAGGCTGGTCCGGTGCAATGGGGCAGATAGAAGCGGTTGTGCTTAGCCAAGGTTAGCTCCCAATTGGGCTCGCTCTCCAATGTCATAAGCTCTTCGTATTCGTCGTCGACTTGGCGGCGGCGCGACTTGGACACTGTCTTGAATGGCAACTCGCCGTCCCATGGCGGTCCGTTGCGCTTGGCATAGCTGGCCTGCTGAACGGCGGACGAGGCCACATCGGGGCGCAGGAATCCGCGCAGGGGTGTCATACGGATGCGACTCCCGGGGCCAAAGGTGCCCAGTACACGGCAGAGTGGACGCGACATTCTTATATCATCGGCTTTTTGCTGCAAATCAAATGCGTAAAATCCGTTGGCAATCTCTGCTCTTCCCCCAGAAAACCCCTCAAGGTAGCCTGCAATTCACAAACCCACTCACCTTCGTTTGGCGGCTGGAGGAGCTGTTTCCCGAGCGTTCTGGGCTGTTTCCGGCTGTTCTGTATATTTATTGGAATTTACGTGAAATTTTGTTTGTACTTGGCGCTGCTGAGGCAGAGATATTTTAAAAAAGGTAACTAAATATATTCCAAACGAACGGCCACAAATTATTTTTACGCAGTGCTGAGGCAGTGTGACCATGTAGATCAGTCGACCTGTCCACAACAGATATACCGAAGTCTACTTTGATTGGTTTCAAAATATACCAAAGTCTACTTTGATTGGTTTCAAAATATACCAAATACTTAAAACGATAATTGAGCTTTCGTTTTGTTATCGGCAGCAATCGAAAGAAACGCGATAACCGAAACTTATCTACAAAATACCTAAATATATTTTTACAAATATAAAAACTAGACGAAACTTACAGGATTTAGCCTGGAAAAAACATTTTTATGTAATTAAATTTGATGGCAAAGATATTTATATGTAAAGTAGGTAATTCGGTTTTATTGAATTCAGAAATTTAGAAAATAATGCAAATTTTGGTTACATTTTTATAAAGTATTTGTAACTAAAATTACAAACTTAAAATACGAATTAGTTTTGAAGAACTCAAAAAACATTGAGAGGTAATATACAATATATATAGCTGTCGTAAATAATATTAGTCTCCATTTATTTGCATATATTTTTTAGTTTTAAAAAATATTTTTGATTAATGGAATGTCTTGCAATTTAATGTGATTAGTTTCCCCTCTTTAGCCTATATTTATTTGTTTGTATTTTTTTCATAGGAGTCTAGAAGTCTTAGCATTTTATTTCACAAGGATTCGTCATATCCTTCTGTAATCTTCAAGAACCAATTCTTAAACAAGATTTTATAATATTTAACCTCCAAATTAACCCAAAATTATAGTGTTTGCTTTTGGAATATTTATTGTATTTGCTTGGTGATTATACAGATTGGAGTTAATATCAATTACGTTGTAAGTATATAACTAGGAACATCTACTGGCACTGGCTGAGGGCGTGGGTATAGTAGGTCTTCTCCTCGACACCCCGCTTGATCACGTGCGGGATCTTCTTCGGCACCATGCTGGAAATGGGGAAAAGCGGAAAAGAAGAATATAAATAAAATAAGGTCAGGTAAGCGCCTTCAAAGAGAAACCCACGTGATGCAGTCGATGATGGGACAGACGGAGACGCAGAGCGTGCAGCCCGTGCAGTCATCGTTCACGTGCGGAATGTGGGTGTCCTTGTCGAACTCGATGGCCTGGTAACCGGAGTCGGCACAAGTCATATAGCACTTGCCGCAGTTGATGCACATGTCCTGGAGTTATAGGAGAAAAGGAAACATGAGTAAATATTTCAATTAGAAAGGGACTTCCCCTCAGCACTCACATCGTCGATCAGCGCCACCTTCTGCTGCTTGTTGTCCAGCTTATTGTACGGCCCGATTCTGTCCAGTGCCGCGCCGACCAGGTCCTTGATCCTGGGAGCCACCCTCGGTGAAGCTCCATCTCCGTTTGCCGTTGGACTTTGTTCAGCCTGCTCGGCGTCCCACAGGGGACCCTGCTTGCTGCGCAGATCCGCCATCTTGAGGTCCCGCTGCCGCTGATAGGGACCGAAGAAGCCCAGGGTGACGTTGCCCTCGCCGGTTAGACGCACCACCGGCTTGCCCTTCTGATGGGCCGGAGTGGGCGGCGACTGGCCATCCCAGAAGGCGCCATTCACCGGCGGCGGATTGGCCTTCAGGTAGAGCAGAGCCTTCAGCGCCGTGCAATAGTCCTCGATGACAGTGAAGTCCTGGTTCTGGACGGAGGAGCAGATCTGCAGCACTGTGGCGCCGGCCTGGATGAACTGGAGAGCCACCTCACCGGAGTCGATGCCGCCGATGCCGAGAATGGGGAATCCCGGCACACGTCGAGCTATATCCGAGATGGCCTTCAGGGCCATGGGACGGGTGGCATTGCCCGAGACACCGCCATAGGTGGTCCTCTGCTCCTTGCCAATCGCCGGCCAGGCGGTGGCGTCCGCCTTGAGACCCATCAGTCCCTGGACCGTGTTGATGGCCGATCCACCGTCGGCTCCTCCGCGCTGTGCCGCCGCCGCAATTGACGCAATATCCGTGATGTTGGGCGTCAGCTTGATGAAGAAGGGCAGCTTGACGGCCTTCCTCACCCAGCGGGAGATCTGCTCCACCAGCTCGGGATCCTGGCCACAGGCCAGTCCCATGCCCCGCTCACCCATTCCATGCGGGCAAGAGAGATTGAGCTCCAAAGCATCGGCGCCCGACTGCTCCGCCTTGATGGCCAGCTCCGTCCAGTCGTCCTCGTTGAAGCTGCACATGATGCTGGCTATGACGATCTTCTCGGGAAAGTCGCGCTTCAGCTCCCCGATGGACTTCAGCCAGTACTCGGCGCGCTTCTCCGATATGAGCTCGATGTTCAGGAAGCAGCCCTGCTGCGGTCCGTACTTGTAGCCGGAAGTAGTGCCCCTTACGATGCGGGGCGAGACATTGGTCACCAGATCCTTGTCCAGGCCAAATGTCTTGGTCACCACATAGCCCCAGCCCTGCTCGAAGGCGCGCCGGATCATGGCCGTGCTGGTGGTGGGCGGTGCGGAGGCCAGGCCAAAGGGATTCTCGAACTTCAGGCCGCACATCTCCACGGATATGTCGACGGCATCGATGTCCGTGTAGAACAGCGGCAGGGCCGCGGGTGTGTCAAGGGGCAGTCCCTGCAGCTGACAGTGGATGCTCCAGGCGGCCACCTTGCCGTCGTTGACCGACTCCACCGTGGTATTGGCCACACCGGCCAGATCTCCGCCAAGGAACACCTGACCCAGGCTGCTCTGCATGGTGATCCTGTCGACGATGGGCAGCTCGCCGCGGAACTTCAGCGGTGCCAGGGCCTCCCGGACATCGGCATCCTCCAAGCCAGACCCAAAGGCCGAGATAACAAAGTTGGCCTTCAGCCGCTGCGTCTGCTCCTCGTCCTCCACCCACTCATCCTTCTCGTTCTGCTCCGTGCGGCAGAACTCCATGGCCGTGATGAGGCCATCCTTGACAATAACCTTCCGTGGGCTCAGGTAGGGCAGGAGCTCGCACCGTTCGTCGCGGGCCAGCTCCACCTCCTCGGGCACCGCCCGGATGCCAGAGGAACCCTTGCGGAACACCACGAACACACGGCGGGCACCACATCTCAGCGCCGAGGTGGCGCAATCGAAGGCCGTGTCGCCGGCACCCAGGACAATGACGTTGCCATGGAGCTTGGGCAGTCCGGCGGAGGCCTTGCAGGCGCACAGACCCGGCTTCGAGCCATCGGACACCAGGGGCAGGAAGTTCTTGGACGTGTAGAAGCCATTGCTGGGCTCGAGGCCGGCGAAGATGGGGTTCAGCTTGGGTTCCGGCAGGCCAATGCCCACGAAGACGGCATCGTGACCGGAGGAGAGGAGACCCTAAAATCAAGATATATATTAAATATTATATTAAGAAAGGATTCCAGGGGAAACCCACCTGGATGGTCAGGTCCTTGGTGCCCAGGGAGCGGCCCGTTTCGATGCGCACGCCCAGATTCTTCACCAGATCGATCTCAAAGTTCACCGCATCGATGGGCAGCCGGTACTGCGGGATCTCGGCGGCACTCAGTCCGCCCAGGTAGCTCCTGCGCTCATAGATGGTCACATCCCTGTAGCCCAGACGCCCCAGGAAGGTGGCGCAGGACAAGGAGGCAGGACCACCGCCAATCAGGGCGATCTTTCCCGCCAAGGGATTGGCCTCCGCCTGCGGTGTCCGGCGCTGGCGCACGCCCATCTGCTTGAACACCTCGGTGGCGAACTGCTGCAGTCCCCCGATGTTGATGGGTCCCGCCTCCGAGGCCTGGAGATTGCAGCCGCCCACGCAGAGATCGCTGGTGGGGCAGACCATGCCGCAGGTGAGGCCCAACGGGTTGTCCGAGAAGATTGCCTTGGCGGCGCCATAGAAGTTCTTGTTCGCAATGCTCGTGATGAAGCTCTTGATGTCCAGCTGCGTGGGGCAGGACTTCTGGCACGGCGCATCCGCGCACTTCAGGCACCTGGCCGCCTCCTCCAGAGCTCCGCGCTCCGACAGCGTCGTGTGCTTAATGTCCGAGAAGTCATTGGCCAGCGTGGTGCAGGGCGGTGCCGCATGGTCGGCATTCCGCTTCCAGTGCTTCTTGTTCTCCTTCGTCTGCTTGGTGGGCACCACCGAGCACTGGGTCTTGACGCGGGGATTCAGGGAGAGCAGGTCCTAAGGAGATTAGATTCCAATAAATCATTAATTTCGCTATCAAGTAAGCTCTAACTATTGGAATCTTATCAAAAGACACTTTGACAATATGAATTAGGAATTAAGATGGCTACATGACATAGCCGGTACTCAAAGCTTTAAGTGTTAAGTTTCGAAATTACTTCGATAATTGAAAATAATTATCGAAATCTTATCGAAAGCCACTCTGACCATATCAATTAGGAATTAAGAAAGCTGCAGGAGAGTGTCCCCGACTATGACATAGCCGGTACTCAAAGCTTTAAGTGTTAAATTTCGAAATTACTTCGATAATTGAAAATAATCATTGAAATCTTATCGAAAGCCACTCTGACCATATCAATTAGAAATTAAGAAAGCTGCAGGTGAGTGTCCCCGACTATAATATAGCCGGTACTCAAAGCTTTGGGCATTCAATTTCGAAATTAAAATAACTATTTATGTATTTATCTCCATTTTTGTATTGATAATGCCAGTGAGTTTTGGCTTTTCTGTCTCGGAGTTTAACCTACCTCAATATCCGGGGAGTCTTTGCTCAGCAGTTGCGGCGGACTCATCTTGTATGGCTGGCAGTTGGAGCTCTTCTGGAAAAGAAGGGGACAATAATCTGGGATTAGGGCCACGTGGAGATTCTCAATTGCTCAACATCGTCTCTAATCAAATTGTGTCTGCGACTCTTATCGGGGGCCCCCACTCGAACCGATCCGATCCTGAGCCAGCCACTGTATCTATGTGCACATATAGCACTAGCACCATAGGTCTTATCATTTATAAGGGCGCTTATCATTTATCAGTCAAGGTTGCCGCGGACAGGGGAGATTATGGTTTTAATGTGGCACCACCCCGTTTTCTTATTTTTTTAATATTATTATAGTTTCTTTTTCTTATTCTGCTTCTTCTACTTCAAGAAACGAAAAACTAAAAAAATCGGGCCACCCCACGAAGATTACGGTTTGGTTGAAGGTCACAAGCATAGGGGGCCTGCTTTAATGTTTTTCCTAGAGTTTTGCTTGAAAATATATTATAATAGCATAGTTTAATGCTAAGATTACCAACTGGTTATAGCCCCAGCAACTTTACTGATGAAGATAATTGGCTAACATTCGTAACAGTGGTATATCCAATCTTTGACAATAACTTTGTTTGTGATTTTGAAATTTAATTTGTAATTTGTTTACCAAATATCTTAGTGATCCTTTAAAAGTACTGAAAACAGAATTATTGTTAAGTAATTGTTCTTTGCTTTTCTTTTAATACCTTTAATTCATGCCGGCAAACACTAGTTGGGAATTATAAGCTCACACGCATGAAAAACATAATTATAGTTACAATATCTTTAGTAACTTAACAATACTTGGACACTAAATTATTCCGGCTTTAAATTAAGTGAAAAAAGAGCAAAATACATGAAGATAATTAAACATTTTGCTTACTATAATAGTTGGTAGTGTAAAAGTAAGCTTTTATATTAAATTCATGAATGAAAAAGCCCGCTTAAACTTTCTTAATATAAATTAATTTAAATTAATTACTTAAGCATTTCTTTATTGTAAAGTTACTATAACAATTGGTAGATTCAACCGAAAAGTAAGCTTTTATATTAATTTTATAAGTGAAACCCTGCTCAAATTTCTTTAATTTAAATTAATTTAAATTAATTAGAGACCCATCCTTGGCACACATTACAGTATGTTATCAATTGGCCAGTGATGTTAGCATCGTCTCTCAGATCACAAGCAAGGGGCCGCTGTTAATTAACAGCCAAGCGAACATGTGCCGTTTTACATTTGCGTTTTAATCGAATTCAATTCAATTCATATTTTGTAACGACCGCTCGAGCTCTCTCTCTCTCGTTCTGGCTCTCTTGGGCTCACGCCCTCTTACACTCTCTGTCTCCCTCTCTCCTTGGCTGATTAGAATTTTTATTATTTTTGACATAATAGTTCAATGGCTGTGCTCCGCTTCCCCCCAGCCACCCCCCTTGATTCATCGTGTCATCTTGCCATTATCAGTTTGATTTTATGGTCCGGCAAGTTTCTGAATATGTTTTCGTTATAATAATATGCTAATGTCAAAATGCGAAAAACAAGTTCAGAACTCGAGCTGTTTGTGCGCTTAATTGGGTTTCCGTTTCTGTTTTCTATTATTTCTTTTTTTTCGGGCCACAAACAATGCGATTATCTCAAGATTAGTGGCCGAAATACATACCGATAAGTGGAACTTGGTTTAATTTACAAAAATATAAGTAAACACTCTTGGGCAAGCACAGAACAAAAAAGTATATAGAAGCACGAGCCGACCAAATCGGTTTCCACAACGTAAAAAAAAGCACACACACGAAACGCAAGGAAAACTTTAATTGGTCTTCACACTGGAAACGCCAAATTGAAAATGAGTCTTGGAGAACGGTTTCGAAATCAATGTCGCCTCGGCCCGCGTCGCTGTCAACATCGCTGTCGACGCCAGCTTCCCATTATCTCCAGCTGATACACTGTCCAGGGGCGTGGAATAGTTTACAAATGTAGAGTGAGAGGGGGTTATTACTAGTTCCTATTCTATATTTGGGATTAACCTTTATTATAAACTAAAAAAACTAATAGATCTTTATACAAGAAACTAAACGTTTCTGGTAAAGTACAACAGGGGGTAATTAGTTAATTAAAAATTAAAATTAAATTAGCAAATAAACAAACCTAACACTTTTACGAAAAAATTAATAATAATTATTAAAATAAATAAATTATAGAATAAGTGCTCTCTGTGTCTTATTTTGGTGAATCGTTTTCTCTTTTAAGGCGCGCCCATGTCAGCCCAACAATAAACGGCTGATTTTGCAGAAATGTTCATTCTAGTTGTTTACATTGTTAGTACACAGAAAATAACATACTCGTACCACTTAATTTATAAGTTAATTTATATAAATTGACAAACTCACAAACATATACAATTATCTGAATGATTTATGTATTTATTGTTACTTTTTTAAGAGCTACTTTTATTTTGTCGCTCTTAGGTTTATTTACTTACCCTGATCTGATAGATTTATGTATTTATTGTAACTATTTTAATAGCTGAAACATGGCTACTTTAATATTATAGGTCTAAGAATTATCAACTAACCCCATCTGATTTTTATCTGTGCAGATAATATTTTTCTAGGCGTGCCACACGATCGGCCCTCTTGTTTATTCAGTTTGTTTCTCAGCTCTCTCAGTTTCGCCTCTGCAAACTTTACATAATAAAAGCAAAACCATTTAACATGGGTGAACAGTGATCGCAAATTCGAATATAACTAAATTAAAATAGATTATTAAATACAACAAGATCCATACAAATCTAGGAGTAAATAAAGTATTTTAAATCGATTTAATCAAAAGACCTTATTGACCCCTTTTTGTACTTATATTGATAAGTTTTTGTATCAAAATAAATTCTAGTGAATAAATTTATTAAATAAATATATATTACCTTTTAATACTAATTATATTTACTCGATTATATTCTGCTAATACATCGCCAACTGTCGAGTGATTACTGTATCGTAACATACATAGATTTGCCATTTAACAGCGCAGAACTGGTTATGCTTTACTCTCTGTTGCTCCCCCATTTAGTAAAGCAACATTAATGTTGTAATATTTTTGTAAACCTACTAAACCAATGACAAATTCGGAATATTTTACCTTAGAAATACTCACCTAAGCAGCACTGACTTTTGCGTAGTTTGAAACTAGGCAGCCTTGAAGCATTTGGCCAGATTTCAAGGCATCCCAAAAGAATGCTATTTAAATAATTTGTATTATAAAGGTTACTAGCAAAATTAGACCCGCTATAAATTGCATTATTTAAGCTATTAAATAAATTTAAAATTCACTTTATTTAAAGTATTGCAGAAAGACGTTTTAATTGCACTTTTGAATAAGCTTTAGCTCACCAGAAAAAGGCCGAAAAGTATGCACATCAAAATGCAGTCGACACACACATATTTAATTTAGATAAATATATAAAGGAATATTGGCCAGGTTAGGTGTGCGATTAAGCTTTGCCGTGATTCCTTACTATATATAATTTAATTTATAAATTTGTGCACCCTTGCAGGGCCTTTAAAGCAATTTTACATACTCTACCAAATAAAGAATAATGCATCGTACATGCCTTTGAATTTTCATGAAGGCCTCGTTTAACATTTTTAAAAATTCAAGCAAAAAGATATATTTTTTAATTTTCAACATATAGACATGTTGCTATACCTATGCGTTTTTAATGTTGTTTTTCAAGACTTGTTTGGCCCTTCTGGATTTGATATCAATTTATTTGATTTTAAGGATTTTCAACAAAACGTATCGATCCTCTATGACTTTTTCATATTTCTTAAACACTTTTTTGTTTCCTTAATTTTTTTTTCAATACTTTGAAATGTTTAAAAATCATAAATTGATATATTGTTTTATATTCTTTACAAATCAGTAACCTCAATTAACCAGATAAGTAACTATATTTTTTAAGCTAATATCAAAAGTTGGTTCTTTTGGTGATTCGGATCAATAATATACTGAGAGTCGAAAATACCTCCTTGCTCCAAATATCTCCTTGTTGCAAAATTCTGATTGAAATAATTGGTCAATTATTACAGTTTTGAGGGGTTAATAAAAAGACCTGAAGTAATTAAGGTTACTGTTCGGCGATCAAAAATATGGCATCATAATTTTTATGACACATAATGTAGTTTTTATTTGTCTATCTTTATCTCAAGAAAAATAAACCTTTTAAGAAGCCGTTTGGTATTTATGAGCCAGTTTTGCAATGGAATCTTAAAAATAATATGAGGACACATTTGTTTATAAATTGCCATTTTCTGTCATTTTAATTACAAAATATTTAAGGATGATTTATATACCTAAGAGGAAAAAATACATCGGATACCTTTTAAATAGTTTATTCCTGATTCGGCATATACCCAATATGCGATAGTTTTTGGCCAGCAACGATTTATGACTTGGGAATTACAATTTACGACTCTGTCATATTTTCCGATCGTTAACTTGCAGACATTGTGAGTGCCATGTGCCGCCATTGGCAGTGGCACATGACATTGGCAATAAACTTAAAATACTAGCAAATAATCTCGGCCTGCAATGCAGTTGCATTTTCATTATTATTTTGTTTTTTTTTTTTTGGCCCCGGAAAGGGGGCCAATAACGAGTGCACAGCCCCCCACGGAGCACCCATTAAAAAGGCATAAATTATACGCGCACGGGGGAGGCCTGCCCCGGCTAGTAAATCAGAGCGCTTAATTAATATACAATGCAGGCAGGCAGTCGCACCATAAATTACATTCGAAATGCATGCCAAAATACGCAACAAATTCTAATTCGTTTCGTCTCGCCGAAGTGATGGAACGCCAATTTTCCACTTTTCGACTTTTCCACTTTCGAGTCTGTCTGGGCCAGTGGCCAGCCGGCGGATCTGGGGGATTACTAGGGACAGGGCCCATCAGGGCCCATTGTCACATCGTTCAGTCATTTTCTCAGATGCGGCGCCATTGCCATTAAGGTGGGATCACTCTTAAAAGAATTTATGGAAGCCAAATAGACTTGGACGATACCGATTAGTAGTTGCAATATCTATCAGGGAAGCATAATGCTCTTTAAAAACTATATAGATTTCTATTATATATTTAATCGAAACGCTGGCGTCATTAGTCAGGCGAAATTCCTGAAAAAAATCGAAGAAAAAGCGATTTCTCTGGCACACGCGTAAAATGTTCGGCGAAATATACTTTATTAAATAAAATGTGAGCTCTTCGGCGCGTTAGTTGTCTAGACCTAGTTTTATATCCTAGATCTATAATTAATTTATAACATGTGTTTGATTATTTCGGATAGTTTTAAGACGTCGAAGTTCAATATACCCTTGCTTGATCTTTCCTATAAGAGATATGGGAAGAAATGTTTCCTAGAAAAGAGGTTTTTGGGAGAAGGTAGCTTAAAAATTGAGGCAGCAGAAATTGGCTTGATTGACTGCTCTGTTGATGATTATCTAGAATATTTATATATTTTTTTAATATTAATTATAAAATATGAGTATAATGAAACTGAATTTAAGGGTTATTGGATCTATCGTGCTTATTTCTAAGCCTTTACCTTACCCTTAGCTGTAGAATTAAGAAACCATAGACAGAATTTACTAGATCGACTCCACTGATGATATCTATCTAGAATAACTATACTTTTTAATTTAAATTTAATGTAATATTGTTTAGTATAACCAGATTTAATTGATTTAGGATCGATCAAGCTTACTTGTAACCCCTTAATGAGGGTATTCGGCAAACAAATGTCGCGTATGCGAAATGGGAAATGCGTGCAATTAATCAAAGTTGAACCGAGTGCAGCCCCACCTCCACCTCCGCCTCCGCCTCCAGAGCCCCCCTAATATTTCTTTTGGATCCCAGAATATATAGCATATAGCATGGGCTAAAAGCAATATGTGATTAGAACATCCACATGCGACAAGCTCCGCGAGTTTGCTGGTTCCTTTCATCTGGACAGATATAGATGGAGAGGCCAGATAGAAATATATTTTCTAGATTCTAGATTCTAGATAGATGTGGATAGATAGATAAATAGAGAGCTGGATCGACGGATAGCTATACCAAATATATGTATGTATGCACGTCGTTCGGGTGTCATTATTTTCATCTATACATACAGCATAATTTATTGGCATTTTTATTATAAATTTATTTATGATTTCTGAGTTTTCAAATTTGTTTGGCTCTGCTCCTGCCGCTGCTGCTCTTGGGCTTTTATTGATATTGTTATTGTCATTATGCAGATACAGATACAGATATATACTTAGTATATTTTGCGCGCATGTGGATATATCGGCTTACTGTATCCAATATACTATATATCTTTTCGCACAGCCATCTATTAAGATCACACGATGACATCGGTGAGCGGCAAAGACTCTCGAACAAATTGATGAGACAGGTGGAGCCGATCGGAACACGAATCTATATCCATATGGACTGAGACTGGGACTGTGACTGTGACTGTGTGCAGGAAGAGCCTTCCTCATCGTGTTCCTGAGCGTGCGAGATTTATTAAATTAATGTTTATGTAGACGATTTTCGATTTAATGAGCAGTTTACTGGGGCAAAACTGAATCAAATCGAATATTGAAAACGGCAAATGGCAATTTCTCATTAGACATACCAACGCTGCTACAACTAGCGATAGCTGGCAATATATACTATACAAATTTATGAATATGAGTATATATTTAATCGTAAAACGGCCGTGTGACTTGCCAAACTGGCGGTACAAGGAGGCGCTACCAGGGGGCGGTTCACGGCGGAGACCACGATCGTTCGAAGGCGTTCAAAAATAGATTCGGCCGCCAACTTTAACGGTCGCCCAAAGTCGACTGCAACTTTTAATGGCGAATAAAACAAATGCCAGGCAAGCAAATCGAATTAAATCGCATCGCAGAATTTATGAATAAGTCGCCACAAAGTTGAGGAATCGTTTCCTGAATGATAGAT
Source organism: Drosophila tani (assembly GCA_008042535.1). Lineage (NCBI taxonomy): Eukaryota > Metazoa > Arthropoda > Insecta > Diptera > Drosophilidae > Drosophila > Drosophila tani. The sequence goes on along the minus strand of VNJO01012682.1, from coordinate 35,553 downwards.
AGTTCCCCAAGCGAACTTACTTAGACTCTCTTGAAGGAAAATAATTCATTAAGAAGAATTTAATGGTTTACTTACTTACTTTCGACTCTTTCTGGTTCAGTTTTTTAATAATTTAATTAATTCTTAATTCTCAATATAACTTACTAACCTAATCTCCAAGTGTTAATCAAGTGTATGCTTTGCATGTGAGAATACCCTTAAAAATGTTAAGCCCGGCCTCTGCCGGCACACGCACCAGTGTGGCCAATTTGTGGCTATATCTAGCCTTTTTTTTTTTTTTGAGTTAAATAGCTATTTTTTAGTCATAATTTCTTTATGTAATTTTTCAAAAAATAGTATCTATTTTTTTTCTTATAATCAAACCACTTTGTTTTATTTCTTACTCGCACAAATGCATTTCTTGCATGTACTTGCTTTGAATCATGGTCAGGGCAGCTTCCTCATTTCTTTTGGAAGTTTGCATATTTTGTTTAAAATGTAAATGAAGTTTTTTAAATTAAAATTTATTATATACCCAATTTTTTCAGCCTTTTAGTTTAAAATCCAGTTTTAATTGCCTAGTAAATTAATTTAAATTGACTTTTTTTTCATATATTTTTAACCACTGAAGTCTCTCTGTAGAACCATATATATTTCACTTAACCTGGATTACCCCCTTTATGTCTAGTATTTTCTGTACGATTTCACAATATATATCTCTAGTCCGATGGATTAAAAAACGTTTTGACAAAACGTCTCGGAAAGCCCCCGTCCATCGCAGACGGCTCTTTGTCAGACTTTTTGAGCACACTCGTCGAGTATAATTTTTAATTTATTATAAATAAATAAATACAAATACAGATACAATTATTTAATTTAGTACACACAACACAGAACTAGGTGACCAGGAGGGTACTGTACGTGGGGGCTGGGGGACTGGGCGTATTTAAGTCACATATTCAGGGCCCGATCCCTCAGCTGTATTGGCCATGTCTTAGTTAATATTCCATATCAATAATAATAAATCAAGTGGATTTTAAAAAGGGGAAAATATTTAATAACTTGTAAAAGGGAAAAAATCAGTTTTTGAACTGGAAAATAATTAAAAATAAAGAGTTAAAACAAATAATATTGGCCATCTCAGCTGTGGTTAATGGGGCCCTGAAAAATGGGACTCAATACGGCAAAAGAAATTCCGGGGAGGAGCAGCAGCTCTCTAGGCCAGCTCGGTGGCAGCCTGCTGCACCGGATCCGCTGCTGGCAGGGATGCGGCCACGGCAGCGGCTTCAGCCGCCTGCTCCGCCTCGAAGGCGGCCAGGATCTTGTCCGCCTCGGCGGCCTTGGCCTGCATCTCGGCCAGCTTGCGCTGCTTCTCCGCCTCCTCCGCCAGCCGCTTGGCCCGGCGCTCCTCCTCGCGATGCAGAGTCTCCATCAGCTGGGTGCGTAGGATGCTGTCGCCCAGCCCCAGCTTGTCCATCACCTGGGTAATGTCCCGGCTGTAGCGCAGGCGAGTGTTCGCCGCCAGCTCCTCGGAGCAGTCCTCGCGACCCTGTTGCAGGCGCTGCAGCACCGAGAACTTGGCCTCGATCACCACGTAGTTACTGCTCGGGATGAAGGCGTCACTCTTCTCGTTCAGATACTGCACCAGCGTCCGCAAGGAGTTCGAGTTGGCCTTGGCGTTTATGGCCCCGGAGGCAAAGTCCTGTGACTTCATCATCTGGGCGTGCGTCGACTTCTGCTTGCACTCCAGGCAATTGTAGTTGGGATGCGGCAAGCCGGTGATCTCCGGCACCACCAGGCCCGTGCAGTTCGTGTCCCGGCAGTACAGGCCCGAGATGTAGGCGCCTTTCTCCTGCAAACGAAAGAGGGGATAATAAATGGTAAAATATTTAAAATTAATTAATTAAATTATTAAATTAAAATTAAGATATTCGTATAGTAAAGCAAAGTCTGGAATTTATAAATTCATCTTGAGAAAACAAGAAAGTCCTTTTAGAAAGTTATTACAGAAATATTTATCTATCTTTTTAGAATATATATTGATATTATCGATATAGTAAGCTCTAAAGTCCCGAATTTATGAATTTATCTTGAGAAAACAAGAAAGTCCCTTAAGAAAGTTATTACAGGAATATTTATCTATTTCTAAAATATTAAGAAACATCAATTTTCAAAGATAATCTTCTTTCTAGAATATATATCGATAATATCGATAAGCTACTGATTAATTACGCCTCTCCAACGATTACATTTCAAGCCATATTGTTGAAAAGTTATCAAAATGTAGGCCTCGGAATACACATGAAAATTAATGCAAAGTTATTTATTTCTTAATGGTTAATTAAGAGCGATTTCTCGATACACGAAACATCGATTAACTGTTCAGCAATTTCCCTTGCCTATCGATTAAGTTTCTAACTTATTTTTGAGAAGAAAAAAGAAGGTTTTTATTTCTTAACGTTTAATAAAGACCGATTTTTCTATGTAAAAAATATCGTATAACTGCTTAGCAATTTCCCATCCCTATCGATTAAATTTCTAACTTATTTTAGAGAAGAAAAACAAGCACGATAAACCCACGAATATGAATGCAAAGCTATCGGTAATCGACATAATTACGAGGCACTTGCAATGCCATCGATCACCTCTTGAGTTGCTAAGTAGGAGAGCACTTGAGATTTTTGGCGCGTGAATCATTGGGGCCAAATGTCTCGGCTAATGAAAATCGTTGTGGCATTGTTGGGATTCCGATTCCAGCTAAAAATAATCCGAAAACGGATCGAACAAGTAGTGATGATGATCGCCCGCATGTAGTATCTGTTGTATCTGCCATATGAATATGCTCTATAATATTCTATATATTCATATTCTGTCGCCGGTGATCTGTGCGCGATTTGCACATAAATAATCAAATGTGTCGCATCGTGTGCGTGTTTTAATATTCGCTCGTGCGATCGATAAATATCCACACTCAGGTTGCTAAGGATGTGTCGGCGGCCACGTCATCTCCATAAAATTCTCAATCGGAATCGTCCGGCTATTTGCTCGCTCGTAAATTTCATCAGATAATTAATGGTTCCGATCCGTAGATTTGCTGAAAATCGAAACGGATGATGGAAATCCGTGCAATCCGGAGCAGAGGAAGCGTGCAACCGTCAAATCTCTCGGGCAGGGGAGTTCACTGAACTATGTACTTGGTGGGGGAACTATAATTTAATTTATTAACCCCCCTCCCCCCATTCCCATCCAGTCATACACACACATGGTCACACTGCCACGTGTCGAAGTCAAGGCCGCATTTTCATTCCATTTATTTGACATTTAACAAATTGGCGATTGGAGTTTCTTTTAGAAATATAGAAAGAAAAAAAAAATACAGAATGGAACCCAAAAAATATTTTAAAATATTCGTACCAGCCCACACAAAAAATTCCTGTATATTTTTTTATGATCTACAACAAACGTAGAATCATAAAAAACATATCTTTAAACATATAAATAAGTTATTTTTCTTATTAACAGAATGCAAAAAGAAAAACTATATATAAGTTATACCATTTTTGATTTCTAAAAATTTTAATTTCTGTTTGGGGGCCTGATTAGTTAAAGGTTAAATTGGTTATTAAAAGTGTCTTTGCAGGAGCAATAATTCCATTATTATTACCTCTTTAATTTATTTTAATTATTAAATTAACTATTAATATATTTAAAAAGGGTATTATAATGTTGACCAGAAGTTTGTGAGGCAATGGAAAATCAGGAGGCATTTTTTTAGCGCCAGGCGAGTCAATCTAGACATAACTTCCGGGTCTTACTCAAACTACTCTAATAGTTTCTGCTTTAAAATCTACCTATATATATTTTTAAATATCCCCACCTTATGTAATCAATATTTTGGTAAATATAGTTATTTTTTTACGTTGGTTGTCTCATATTCTGATAAATTTTTTAACTAATATTTGGGTATTAAAATTGTTGTAAAATATATAGGGCATTTTTAGCAAGAAAAATAAATAAATTATTTGTATATTTAGAAATAGAGTGTTCAGAAATTGTGTATATATTTTTAATAGCTTAATTTATACCTAGATTCAAGTCTAAAAGATTTTATTGTGTCACTTATGTGAAATTCTTAATTAATTCCCTTTTACAATTTCATGAATCCATGGCTAGGGCATATTTTTATTTACTCTCTAATTCAATCTAATCAAATATTAAAATTACCTTAAACAATATCTCTTTGGGACAATGGTAAAAAAAGATAATTTAGTTTATATAAAATCTTATATGTCTGAGATTTATTTACGTTTTTAGTATCAACAAGTAAGAATTGGTCTTTCTAAGCTGTCAGCTATTATAGTGCCTTTATAGCCTTATTTAAGATTAATCCAAGGGGTTTCTGTTGGCCATACCTAATAGTTTTCATGATTTTCATGAGTTCTCGGCCTCTGCATAGCGCCTCGCATTCTCGGCGAATGTCAAATGGGAAATTACGATCCGAGGCGCTATATGTGGCCATGGCCAAGAAAATATGTTTCTATATGATATATAAGGAACAAAAAGAACAACAAAGCTGGCGAATCGAATAAAAAATATAAATGAGACCGCGGGACTGAGCTAAAGGGAAAGAAATCAAAATCGAACTGCCAAGCAACCAAAGTTTGTGATCTGGAATTTAAATACGTATAATTTCAACGTATTTAAATGAAAATATTGCGAGAAGATTAAAAAGCTTTCTAGAACTCATCTATTTATTTGTGATTTAATTGAATTGTTTTCGGTCTGTTAAAAATAAACAAAATTGTTTATAGCTCTGTTTTTGGCTGTTATTAATGTTTATTATTGTTGTTATTATTCTTTCGTCTCGTTTCCCACTTGTTGCTGCCTGCGCCTGGAAGTCGGAAAAGCCGAACCGCGGGAAAAGTCGGCGGGAGGAAATCAATCGGCGATCGGCAATCGGCGGCCAAGAACAACAATAGCCGCGAACTGTAATTAATAATGGATGGGGAGGAAAATTGCTCTGGCCGCGAGTCTATAATTGTTTTTGGCTGAACTTTTGATGGGCACAGGAAATCCTTAATGAAAGCAGCCAAGAAAACTTGGGAAATTGTCTTCTTTGATGGATCTTGGCCCAAAACAAAAAAAGGGTGGAACTATTAACACCTGAATAATAGAATAATATATATATTTCTGATTGTTTCCTGGTCAAGTGGTTCCAATAGTTTACTAAGCTGCCCCATCGATCATCACTTGGCCTTTCTAAGGAATTGCGCAAACTAAGAGGCCAAATAATACAATTTAATTGATCTTTTATCCCCAAAAGGCTTGGTGTAATCGTTTTTAATTAAATATACAATTTAACAATAAACAAAAGCAAACTATTCGATTTATTGTGATCAAATAGTTGTACAAATTAAGGCAACAACATGATCTGTCTCAATAAGAAAAACGGTTGCCAGAAAAGCTAAAAACTTTGATAATATGGTTTTAAATTTATTAATTCTAAAGAATAAAATAGTCTTTATAAATATCCAAATTTTGTTCCTACAAAAATAATAATATTATCAGCTTTTAATTGGAATGTTTATCAGAGGCAAATATTTTCGATCATATATATTCTTGCTGCCTTATAGATATATATAAATCTGCCTGATCAGCGTGAGTGTGTATGAAAAGCTTTTCTAAAAAACAACAATTTGTGAAAGAATGCAATTTGATAAAAGATGAACAAAATCACGCATCACAAGATTAGAAGTGATTTAGTAAATAAATAGTTCCGGGTAAATTACATTTAATATATTTAAGATGGGTTTATATTATAAACTCATGCCAAACTTCGCTGTTTTTAAAAGATTTAATTACTTTGTATAACGAAGTCTAATGGGGTTGATATTGAATTTCTGTATATTATAGTTCCTCAAACAGCCACATTCTGCTTAAACATATTGTCAACATTTTTGTTTTCTTGGAAACAGTCAAACACAATTAAAAAACTTTTAATAGATTCCCGAAAAAAACGTTTAGATATGAAATGCAGATATATTCATCTGACTCACTGGTGGATTTTCCCCATTTAATTAAGATTAAACATAATGGAATTTGTGAGAAATGCTGATATTAAATTGTATATTTAAATACCCGGTCATGATTTTAACAAGCTAAACAAACATAAAATAAATAAAATATGCATTGATAAATATATGCAATGCTCAGTACCGGGTATTTAATGCTCAGGGCACTCTTCAAGGGCTCTTATGCTCTTAAAGCAAACGTTAAATTAAAATGTTTCCTTTTGTTAATATAAATAATTTATAATAAATTTAGATATATAAACTATACAACTGCGGTCAAGACAATAGCTCTAGACAAAGCTTCAGCCAATTAAAAGTATCTTCGATTAAATCTTTATATTGCGATTTCAAAGTATATTTAGATAACTGTAACTGGAAATGCTAAATCTACCTATTGGAAAATTCTACCATAGCTTTATCCCTGTTTTTTATTTATATGTATAAGCTTTTTGTCTCTTGTTATAATTCTTTACAAAATAATAGTTTAACAAAAGTGCATGTTTTTTCTCTCAAACGCGAGTTTAATGTGACAATTTTAATCGAAAAAGGGGACTTGGTGCTTGAATTAGTTGGGAATTCTGGAGAAAAAACATGGGCTGCTTAAAAGATCTTTTATTTAAATTTAATTTATTTAATTGTTAAATAGGAATGCCTTTTCTTAACCATAAATAATCATTATAGAGTCTGAAACTTTCAGATTTAAGTAGAAAGTGGACTGCTTTCAGTGCTATTATTTCTACCGCAACTGTTGCGGTATACTCGTATTGTTTATTTATTTAATTTAGTATTTTGTATTATTATATATTATTTAATATTTATATCCCCCGACTTACCGTCGGATCGGAGCAGCGGGAGCACTTGCAGGTGAAGCCCTTCTTCATTTTGAGGAAGAGATGGCGGGCAATGTTGCCGGTGAAGAGCTTGGTGTAGGTGGTGGTGATCTCGAATCCCTCCGGGATGTCGACGGCGGCACGGACAATCATGTTGTTGGTCTTCTCCTCGAAGGTGTAGTAGGCGTTGGGAATGCAGTCGTGGTTCACGACCCCGAAGAGCGGATAGAGGGCTCGGTAGTTGAACTCTGGGTTATCGTTGGTCTTGTCGTAGGTCTTGTCGAAGCCATTCGTCCTCAGCACGGCCACGGTGCGGTTCATGATCTCGATGAGCTTCTTGTCGGTGGGGAAGTTCTTGAAGCACTTGGCCGCATTCCGCACCTCCGTGCGATGGTTGTTATCCAGATTGGCCTGCAGGCAGTAGATGAGGTCGCGCTGCTCCTTGGTCAGGTTGATGGCCCTCGCCACGCACATCAGCCGGATGATCACCGAATTGGCCACGTCGGGTTCGTTGGGACCCCACGACTTGAACAGATCGCAGTCGGACTTGTGCTGCTTCTTCTTGGAGCACAGACTGCACACGGGCAGGCCACAGCCCTGGCGGCACATGAACTTCGTGTCCGGCAGGACGACCAGGCAGACGCTGCAGCTGTTCAGGGCGTCCTCCTCGTTGGCCGCCAGACCGATCAGGAGCGGGCTGTCCCGGAAGATGATCTCGCCGCGCTTGAGGCTGCGCGTGGCCATAACGCCGCGGCCGGCGATTTTCGAGACGCCGATCTCCCAGGCCGGATCCTTGTCCTTGAACGGGGCCAGGTGGAGGTCCAGCAGCTCCGAGGTGCGTTTCGGGCAGATCATTATGGTCTAACACTCAGTAAAGGCACTCAAACAAAAAGTAAATCGAACAGGGATCACACAAGGTAACGGGGGTATTGATGGAGAATGACCACTGATCAGGGCTGATCGCTGGTTCTGGTCACCAAAAAACAGTTCTCAGTAAAGGTAAGATTTTTACAAAAACCTCTGATCTCCGATCAGTTCTAGTCTCACAATCCTTTTAAACCGTTAACAGTAACCGATCAGTTTTCAGATTTTTCAACGATTCTTTGAACTTTAAATCTTAAATCTCTGTAACGATCCTTGAACTTTTGAAATCTCTATGCAAACTCTATAAATATTAACTGTTTTTAAATATTTGTAAATATATTTTTGAATATTTTTGTTCTAAGATTTTAGAGCGGATTGGTTCGCCTGCAGCGTTTGTTTCGCGACTGCCGTGAGTAAACTGTCGCCGTTTTCCAGCCTTACATGATTTTTATGTGAAAAGTCGGGGGGCGGCCAGCGATTCGGTCCGCGAAAAGCTGAAAATTCGAAAAGCTGTCGACGATTGCCGAAAGCAGAGCAAGCACACAGAGCCCGAAGATCCCCGATGACGAGGGTGGCGGCCGTGTGCCCGAAATTGATCGAACTCGTCGATGGGACATGGCCACCAAGAGGGGGTTGGATCCGCTTTTTGGGTGGGATTGGGTCTTGGGTGTGCTCGGCATACTGAGTCTGAGAGCAGGAAGAGAGAGCAGGAGACATCCTGGTGTCATTGTTGACACCGAACCATTGGATGTCTGATTTGAGGGGAAGACCCGCACTGAAAGAAAATACTTTAAGACATCCTAAAGACTTATTTATTGACTTATTAGCTAGGACTACTAGAGAGCTTAAAAAAATGGTTACACTGTTAGAAAACTTGTTAATTATATGGAAAAAAATAAGGATTTAATATTTACCATAATATATTCAGCTTTTAAAGGAGCATAATGTTTATAGGATTAACTGCAAGCTTAAAACAAACTTAAGCTTTCAGTTTTAAAATATTTACCTATTCAAAAATATTAAAAATTACATTCTAAAAATTATAGAAAATATTTTCCTTGCCAAAAAATAAATTTCTTAATTTAATAAAGTTCTTCCAAGTGGTTTTGACAAAAACTTTATAAACATATAAAACATTTTAGGACTTTAAAAGTGCTTAACGGACTCAACAAAAATATTATTGGGGCAGAAGTCCTTGAATTTAAATAATATATCGCGGGTAGTTGCTATTTAATTAGTTAATACATTTAGTAAAAACTAAAAACAATTTAAGTGTAAAGCTAAAAGTGTTTTTCTCCTGTATTTTTTTCCCAGAAAAGTAATCCAAGTAGGGTCATAAAAATTGATATTACTTCTCTGCCAGCACAGTTGAATGGACGGCCGGATGGATGGATTCCCGGACAGGTGGACGGATCACTTGTCGGCTGGCGGATGTACAGATATCCGTACATATGAAACGAGTGTTCGGCGTGCATATTTTTATACGAATCAGCATGGATTTGTGCACTTTTGACAGCGCTCTGGAGTTGCGCCAAGAATGCCACCCATCAGCCATCAGGGGAATGATGGACGATCTCTCCGACGACGACGCGCCGGAGAGGATTACGAGGAGGATTACGTGGAGGAGGTGGCGGAAGGTGGCGGAGGGTGGCGGAAGGTGGGGAATGTACGAGTAAGGAGAGATAACCTCAGGTCTCCCCCGTCTTCGTTTCTATGTTTTGGACTTGATTAATAACAAGTACTTAACCGATGGACTACCACGGAAGTAACGACCCCAAGCAATGACCTGAGTAATTGGGCTGGGGTACAGTGCGTTTCCAGACCATATAAGCAGGGAAAAAATCTTCTTTACCTTATTTTTTTTTACTATTTATTAATTAATTAAATTTATTCAAAATCATCTCTGATATTTCAGAGGTATTTCTTCGATGCCAAAGCCTTATCAATGCGATAAGAGAGGTAAACAGATCAGGGGCTGCCCTTCCATCGGAGGCTCCGTGAAAAATAATTTCATTATCTCTGCGAACGCCTATAAAAGTCTGGCTTGCCACGATCGATCCATCAGTGTTTTTTTGTTTTTTGCCGAAATCAAAGCAAAGCCAAAGCAACCGGAATGTTTGTCGCCAAGATCCTGCTTCTTTGCACGGCTTGTGTCCTGGCCAGTGCCACGCCCCAATTCGGAGGATTTGGTGCCCCGCGAAGACTCGAGGGTCAGGATTTGGTCGAGTCCCAGAGGACTTTGCAGTCTTCTTTGGACAAATTGGCTGCCGGCGAGGGACCCCATTATCGGTAAGTGTTCGACTCTATTTATTTAAATAATAATCTATTTTTTTAAGGAAGATTTTAGCTAACTAATATATTATATTATTATTATTCTTGTATGTTTTTTTCTTAATTCTAGTATCTCCAAGATCCTATCCGCACAGACGCAAGTGGTAGCTGGCAGCAAGGACATCTACTCTGTGGAGCTGATCGATAGCAATGGCGTTACCAAGGTGTGCGACGTGGATATCTGGAGCCGATCCTGGCTGCCCAATGGCATCCAAGTGACCTTTAATTGTCCCAACGAACCTGTTCTTATCAAAAATCACAACGCTTAAATATTAAAGCTGACATTTTGTTGACCATAAATGGTGGTTTTTATTACAAATTTGATTAAGAAATCTCCCGGACTGGGTAACTTATATATTTAATTGTAGAAATTTATGTTATTAGCTGGATTTTAGCAGAGTATCAGATTAGCATTGTATTCATTTTCTCCATTGCAACCGGAGAGCAAGAAAATCAAAGCTAAAAACTACTGAGTGGAACTTATAGTCTGTTGTTGCTGCTTTGCTTGTACCTTGCAGGCAAAGGGTGGAAGCGGGAGCATAAAAAAAAGCTCTGATATTTATACTTTAAATTAATTCACAATAAAAGACGGCCAAGGTGTAAAAGGTGCTAGCGACGTCCATGGGAGCGTGTTGTTGCGAAACCTTTTTATTTCCCCTTGGCGACCGTGAAGCGTGGAAATGGCGCAGCCCAAAAAAAAGAAAGGTGCAACAAAAAAGAAAAAAAAAAACAACAGAAAACCTACCTAATGAATGCGACAAATTGCAAATTGGCCACTGCCACCACCCTCCTCAGCTCCTCAGCACCTCGGCGATGACGAAGAGGACCTCTCACGTGCATCTCTCGGAATTGGGGCACTACTTATTTCTGCATATTTCCCGGTACGCCTTCCGACAGCGGCGAAAACTTTAATTTAATGAAATGAAAAATAATGCCAAGCAAATCAAGCAGCGCAAAAAAACCAACTAAATTATTTGTAAAATAATAGAATTCGATGTATGCAAATGGCTTGCAAAATATGCATTTGCCAAATGCAAAATCCGCGAAAAAACACAAGAACAACAACAGCGCGCCAATGCTTTTTTGGCGCTTTGACGCGTTTTTGCCGCGCTCCGCTGGCAATAAAGAATTTGGCGCCACCACTGGCCAAATCGACGTCACAATTTTTGCCACCGCCGAAGATCCATCCCATCCGCTGCTGATCCAATCTGATTCGAAAAAAAAGCTGCATCAGAAAAAACTGTATATTAACACTAGTCCACCAGAAAAGGCTTTTTGGAAGAGCAAACGGTGGAAAGTTTGAAGAATTTAAAAGATATTCCTTCTCGAAATAGTATTTTGACTCTTAAAAATGAAGGAAAAGCATTAAGTAAATTTCTAATTGGTTCTGTTTTCCAAACAAACTCTTACCAGTAACTTTCTAATCTCTATTAAAAAAATAAAGTGTTTTTATTTATTCCTAAAATGATTACCAACTATAAAAATAAATTGAATACAAGTACAACCTCTCGAAATAGGAGAAAAATACCTACAAGTGTCTAAATGTCTTGCTTAATTTGTTTTAATTTAAAAATGTCTAGATCGACTTGTCTGGTGATGCTAAAGAATATATATATTCAGCCGAGTAGTTCCCGTTGCTTGTTTTTGGCTTTTTCCAAACTCTAATAATAATAACAATTTTTGAGGCATTATTTAGAAAGGGAATTTTTAAATATTTTTGTATTAAATGGGTTTAAATTTCAGTTTCTTTGAAAGCTAGATTTTCCAGCCAGATTGTTTCTACCACTTTTATAATAGATACAGCTAACAATTCAGACCTTTATTACCGATATCTCTAAAATTTCATTATCAAAGCTCTGCCTCTCTCAAATTAATCGATAATTAGCCTGTCAGCATAATTACTTTGATCACAGACATTTCTTTATGTCTAGTCTAGTCTATAATTAAGTCTTTTCAGGCTTTCACCTGCACTTCCGCCTTCGAGGTGTAAAACAGCAAAAAGTAAAAGGAGAGAAGTGGAAACGTGGAAATGTGGAAAATGCGTGGGAATGACCGAGTGACGAGTGAAGTGAGAACTAATTACAAGTTAATCGAGATGAAAACACATTGGTGCTGCACGAGAATCTCGCAAAATGCAAGTCTTTTCAACTGCAAAAAAAAAGTGAGAAAAATAGACAAGAACCGTATTCACGAGAGACGCAATACTAATATAATATTTTTGCAATTTAATACAAAATAGAGCAACAAATAAAGACCTGTTGGCTGGCTGCAGTCGCCAATATGTTACCCATGATGTGTATATACATAAAAATATTATATATAAATCAGGTTTATAGGAAAATGGAATAAAATATAGAAAGAGGTTATACCCACTCACCTTGGTCATCCTCTAAAAAACTTTTTTTAGCTTAGAGATGATGTTAAAAAGCTGAATTAACTGGTTTATTTGTAAATTCTATGAATATCTTCCTGGAAATAATATTTCTGATCCAGAAAATCCTCTCTAAAGAAGTGTTTCTTCCTATATCCACTGGCATCTATAGCTCATCATGCCCTGGCTATATCCTAGACCTCAGGCTGCACAAAAATAATCTATGAAAATTTGCTGAAAGCCAAATGTATGCCATTTTCCTGATTTTCTTGTCGCGGCTCGGCCTGTGCCTGTGCCTCTGTTTTGGTTTCAGTTTTATTTATTTATTTGTTTTTTTCTAGTTTTGTTTGTTTTTCCTTCTTTAATTTTCAGAGTCAATTAAAAATTGTTAATTTTACTTATAATTTTAAGGTAGGCTAAAATGCAATGCGACGAGACGACGACAACAAAAAAATCTAGCAATTAAAATTTTTGCGCGACTTTTGGCATGGCCAAAACAACGACAACAACCAGGAGGAGGAGGAGGAGGAGGAGATGGTGGCAAATTTGGCGTTGAATGAACCTCCGCCGCCGCCGGCGCTATTTCCATTTTCCGCTCCTCCATGGGGCACAGCACTAACTAGAATTTAGATCCCAGATACTAGATCCGAGTACTAGATGCCAGATGGATTATTTTATTTAAATGCTTCGTTGGGCAGAGACATGCTTTGTTTAATCCATATAACGCACTTCATTTAATTAAAATTGGGTTTTTAAAGCAGAAATATTAGGGTGTGGATTAATTAGGTGTAGTGCCAGGTATATGGTATATAAGGTATATGTAATGTATTTATTAAGGTGCTGAAACATCTATAGCTTCCTACTGCTAAAAAGTGAATCACCAAAGTATTTGCTTAAATTTACAAAGCCCTTACATCTTGTCAAAACTTCTGGTGTATTCGTTTTAAATATTTGGTAACTTTTAGAGAACCATCTTGTATTTAAGGCCATTTTGACTACACAAAAAAAAAAAACCAAGAGTTTAACTTTTCTATGCGTTGTCTTAAAAATATACACAAGCAGTATAACAACTTTAGTATAGATTTTATACTTCATAATATCAAATGTATACTCATTAGTATATTTTTTATACTCTATAGTTTAATTTGTGTATTTTCCAGTATTATACAATCCTGCATCGAAAATTCGATAACATATCGCGTTAGCAGGAATTTAGTGCTTTTCTGTATCGCGGTAGTGATTTTTCACGTCTTGTTGCAGATTAGTATAGTTTTTATAGTATCAAATTAGTACGCATTTTATTAAGAAATTTTAAATACTCAAGAGCATAGAATTCATGTACCAATAGTATTGTTTCTATGAGGATGTTGTTTTGGGTGTAGTCGTTAGCTTTGACTTACAGTTAAGAAACTGGCGCCTTATGAGGTCATCAAGAAACCACTATTTACTTGCCTATATAACCTGAAAAGTGTTACAAGCCCTATTTAACAGCTAAATCAGGAAATATTTAAAATAAGGCCTTACACCTCGTACTTGTTTATTATTAAGACCTAATACCTCAAGGTTAAGTTTGATTATTACAATTATAGGAAAGATATATGCGAGTATTTGTTGTATTTCTCGGTCTACTGATCCTAATCTATACTACACATATTTTTCAGGCCGAATTGCCAGTCATAGTCAGTCATAGCCAGTCCGTTCGTCATCTGTTTTATGTTAGCTGATGAGTCGCGGGAGCCATCGATAAATGCTAGATGCTATCTGGATCATCCGTACTTCATGTGCATATGCGGTGGGGCAGCATTTCGTGGCATTTCGTGGCATTCCTCGCTCGCATTCGCATTCGCAAGTTGTAAACAAGTTTTCCTTTGCTCTCGCGTTGATCCAATCCGAATTTCCCAGGTGATGATGGGGAATATGGTATGGAGGAGGAACCTTGCCAATGGCGCAGAAGGCAGAATCCATGACCAAACCAAAGAAAAACGCTCGAACGTTCAAAAGCAAATCAAATTGAATTCGATTCGACAGGCGACCGCAACGAGAGCAATAAAATTGATTGCGTTTAAGTGTATTAAAATCAAATGCGAAATTCCCCAAAACCAAAATATATGCTCGCTCGGGGGGCTTTGAAAATGTCCATGCCCCCGGGGGTAATTGGCATTGAGGTGAATGAAGTTTGGCATTCCCCTGATGGCCGCCATCTGTCAGAAAATAAAAGAACGGGACGGGACGGTCAAGAACATGTGTACATATTTGCGGGCGGGCCTGTTCCAATTACCGCTCGGAAGTGATATTTATATATTCATTAAAATTTTTCAAATACAAAAAAAAATATAAGAATAAAAGAAGCTTCTGAAATATGTACAACTTTCATGTGGAATTGGAATGGAGAGCTGCGTACGATTCAGACATATATGAATTTCTCGCTTACCACATGCTGAATTGGGAATGCATCCCCGTTACACTTGGAACTCGACACATGAATGCTTATATTAAATGTCAATCCGAATAGCCTTGACAATAAGTATGACCGTGGGTGTTGGCTGCCAGAATCAGTGTGGCCACAGAACACAACAAAAATGGGGTG
The DNA here is from genome assembly GCA_008042535.1 of Drosophila tani. Lineage (NCBI taxonomy): Eukaryota > Metazoa > Arthropoda > Insecta > Diptera > Drosophilidae > Drosophila > Drosophila tani. Next base: position 20,520 of record VNJO01012682.1, on the reverse strand, counting down.
ACCGAAACATAAACCTAGTAGGTCATAGCTGCTAAATTCGAAAATAGAACAAACCACACGAAGAGCTTTGATAAAAGATTCGGAAAAGACGAAAGAATGAGAAATCGAAAAGTACGCGACTTGGGTCAGTCGGAGGAGGACTCGCTGGAGTCCACTTCGAAGAGCAGCGATGGCAGCAAGTCCTCGACCTCGAGTTCGGCGTGCACCTTAAGCATGAGTGGCTGCGACTTGGGTCAGTCGGAGCACTCACTGGAGGCCACATCGAAGAGCAGCGATGGGAGCACCCAGTCCTCGACCTCGAGTTCGGCGTGCACCCTTAGCATGAGTGGCCTTACACTGGGCAACGGCTCCTCGTCCTCCGCCCTGCAGGGCATCAACGAGGAGGATGAGGAGCAGCAGCAGCAGCAACAACTGGAACAGAATCAGGATCGGGCCCTGCTTGGCCCGATGATGGAGAGGGCGCTTGGAGGCGCCGACGAACAGCAGCAAGAGCAGGAGGGGGAGCCACCGAAGCGCTGCGGCATTTGCAACAAGAAGTTGGGCCTGACCGGGGGATTCCCCTGCCGCTGCGGTGGCGTCTTCTGCGCCGTCCACCGGTACAGCGATCGCCACGAGTGCAACTTTGACTACCGCGAACTGGGCGCAAACGAGATCCGTCGGGACAATCCCCTCACCGTTCCGGACAAGCTGAAGAAGCTGTGATCGCAGCCAGAACTCTGGCCGCCCCTAATATTTTATACACTTCTCTGGCCGTCCCAGTCCCCGAAGGGATGCTGGGATGCACCACCACCAATGACAAGAACCGTGAAACCAGAAACCCCACAAACCCCAGAAATGCCACCAACCCCAACCCAGAGCGGCGAGAATGAAAGGAGCGCCAAGAAGCATTGAGAAGCAGAATCATGGTAGCATGAATAAAAGATATATAAAGTATAGGCACTATTAAAAATTACCACAGTTTGTTTTGCGTTTCCCCAATTGAGTTGAGTTTTTAGTTTCACATTTCTTGCGGTCCTAAAGTTGGAAATTCCAACTGGATCAAGCCTCTCGGAATCAATAGAACCGCTTAGCTTGGCCTTTTTCTTTTGTGTTCTCTTTTTCTTTAAAGAGAAAGCATTATTTTCTCTCTTGAGAGCTCTTTCTTAAGTTTCTTTCCGTTTATTCTTGGAAGCGGAGCACGAAGAATATACGAGCTCTGGTTTTAAAAGCTTCCCATATAAGAAAACCTTCGAGTATTTGCATACAAAAATGTATTTATTAAAATAAAGTACAAAGATATATCAATCAGATCACCTGATAATGGATTAAAATATTTACTCGATAACCAAATTAAAAATATTAAACAGCAGTTTGGGAGAAATTACACTAAGCACACATGCCGGGCTAAGAAAAAGGCATTGCTTTTCAAATAGAATAATAAGAAAATAAGGGAATTAATGGTACAAATTGGTACAGCAGGAAGGTAATTTAATTAAGTAATTTGAACATTTAGGGTATATTTGGTACAAATATGTATACTTCTGCAAGATAATGGATATACTTTGGAATAAACAGTATGGATGTACTTTGAAATAAACAGTGTGAAAAATACCAAGTAAACAATGTGTAATAGTAATAATTTTATAAATACTGTTCATAAGATTCATTGCCTCGAAACCGGAGATTAAGTACATAATTTGATATTTCTATAAAGTTCTAAAGACGATATTAAATTTAGATATTAATTCCTTAGAGTTCACATAAGTATTTTCTCGAATATGGTTCATATGTATTTAATATTTTAAATTCTTTCTGTTCTTTAGGGCAGAGTAAATGCTGGGGAACTACTTGAAGAGGAGCGGCAGTCGGCAGTGGGGCTCCGTCTCGCTGGGATTGTCCGAGTACAGGGACATGGTCCTGGCACTGAGATCAAAGATGCCCACGGCAATGGTCTTCACCACCTCCTCGCAGGTGCCATCGTCCCGCCAGACGCAATAGACGCCGCCGGACACGTCGCCCAACATATGCCGGACATCCTGCTCACTCACCGGCGGCTTATAGCAGCCAAAGGTGGTCATCCGCGAGACGCTCGAGTCGATCATCAGATCGTTGGCCTGGTCCTGGCGGATGCGATCGAATCTGAGGGATATCCAAAGGTACATTTATATAAATTCTGAATGCCAGAGAAAAAATACTCACTGGTTGGTGTGGTAATTATGCTCGCCCAGCGGTATCTCCTTGATGCTCAAGTGGGACTCATTCTTGCGCTCCGGCGAGGGAGCCATCTCCACATTATAGAACACCTGCCGTGGATCTCTGTAGGAGATAATAAATTTAATTAAATAGGGATCACAAATATTTAGATAATAACACGCACGCCAGGAAGGTAAAGTTGATGGAACAGGCATCCGCAGCTCCCACGCCTGCATCCTTCAGAATCCTGAAGGCATCGTCCACGTTGCTGGTGGCCAACAAGGCTCTGGTAATAAAGTGACGAGCTGGAGGAGATAAATCGTAAAAGATATAAATCGTAAAGTAAAAATAAATATTGAACAGATATTCGCGGCCTAAAAGTATGCCATAGACCGTGGATAGTCTTACGAGTCTTTCCACTCCGCAGCAGCTCTGCACTGATGGTATTGATGCTAAAGACCAGGCCGTGGTGATTCTGGTTCATGGTGTAGCCGGGCAAGTGTCCGGCGTAGCACAAGGACATAAAGTGCTCCTCCTTCACATTGTACTTGCCCTGCGGCTTGTCGCTCTTGATGTGGGCATCCACAAAGTAGTAATGGTTGAGGGTCTCCGTCAGGGCATCCTCGGTGTGTCCCAGCAGGCGCTGCCATAAAAATAAATTGAAAAAATTCAAATTCCTAAAGTCTGAACAAATTTCATGATGTAAATATTTTACTTACGCAATTCTTTTGGTTGACAATAATCGTGGAGCAGCCTGTAGGCTGGTTTTTGCTACGCGGCTGGTGCTTCAAGGCCTGGGGGAGAATCTCGTCCAGGTGCAATAGGAATAACTGAAATATATGGAAAAGGATATAAAAAATAGATTTTAAAAATATATAAAAGCCAAGGTAATTTGTATTTGACTTCTAAAAGCACAATGTAAAACACTTTTTTTCGTTTAAAGTGCTATTTGTTTTCACTTAAACACTAAATAGAAATATCTACAAGGATCCAACCAGAAAGCTTTTTATTTATTATAAATTAATATCTAACACGAGTAATTAATTAATATTAATCCCATTAAAAATACCAACAAATCATACAAATCATAACCATATAATGTTGATTTATTTTATTACACAGAAAATAACCATTAGAGCAGCTGCATGCATTTCATGATCATTGAATAATAATAAGGCTTTTATTTATTATTTGGCGGCATCCATTTACGGCTAAATTGTAACTAAAGTAAGACATTAAGATGACCCATAAGCGCGGCTAATTTAATGCACTCATAATGCGGTTATAATGCGGCTAATTTGAATTATAAATACCCACCGATGGGTGCCACCTGAGCAAATTAATGATTAATCCAACCAAGACGGAGGCGATGGCGATGGCGCTGGCGACGCACTGTTCAGATCCACAGATGCGGCCAAGGTCGGTGCGATTTTTGCGTGCACTTAATTGGCGGCGGGGCCGAGAGAGCGCACAGAAATTATAACACATTATCAGGTGGCAGGTGCGATCGAGTGATTCCATCTCCCCAAGGCGGAGCGGAGCGGATCGGATCGGAGCGGAGCGGAGCGGATCGTAGCTACTTAGCCATGCTAATGAGACCCGTCTAATTGATGGCTTCATGCGCAGCATACTTAAGCCGCCGAGCCCCCATCGATTCCCATTGGAATCGAGATTCGAAAATCGAATTTTAAGCATCAAGAATCGAAGAATCGAAGAAGCCAAGCAAGGGTTTGTCGCTGTCTTTCGCCGGCTTCTCTCTCATTTCTTCTCTCGGCCATTGACAGCGCTATATTTGCATGAATACTTATAAGTATGACAATGACAAATTGGCTTAGTGAGTTATAAAGATTCATTTGAGACTGAAAGCTGGCACATAGAGGTTTTAATACCCTTTATTGAGGGGGTTTGGCTATTTAATCTATTAGTTTATTGAAATAAAACATGAAAGGAAGCCTTTCTCACAAATACCTACCAGATAAAATAATATAGAGAGCAATTCTGTTAAAGAAGATATTTTGTTATCTCTTTTAAACGCAGAAGGAGGCATCTCTTAACCCATAAAGTGTTAATATTGTTGATCAGCATCAACAGGCGATTCTATTTAGCCATGTCCGTCTGTCCGTAAGAGTCTCTAGATCTCAGATACCTTAAGAGGTACAACTTTTGTGACTTCATTGCACGTAGATCAAGTTTCTATTAAATTTAGGTGTGGTTACTAAAGCTCTAATAAATCACGAAAAAAGTACATGTAATAAAACTAGGGCGTTGAGATACGTCATAAAATAAATTAACGTATATGTATGTCAATATATAAGTGAAAGATGATATAATTCTAGATGCATAACAAAACTATAGCCTTGAATTTTGATAAAAATTAATAAAAAGCTTAACGCGGACATTTTCCCAAAGTTTGAGCACAATTGAATGATAAATATCGGGGTTATTGGGAAATTAAGTGGCAACCTTTTACCTATCTCACTTGCACTTGCTGTAGATTGTAGTAGGTTTGAGTCTTGGCTGTTGTCGGTGCAAAAAAAAAACAATCTTGGATTGTTTTTTTTCTATTTCTACATTATTTGGAAAACTTTCTCATTTTCAGAGAATTAGTTTCGCAGATAGAGCTACTGTCTTTTATTGGGCTTTGCTAACCCTTGAATATAGGTAGCCTTCTTACTTGCTGATATACCAGAAGTACCCCCCATTAAAGGGTATATCTCGAGTTAATCACCTGGCCAAAAACCGACTGGCTGTCTATCACATCATTCTCGAGGCAAAAACGGAACTAGTTCAATGTCTGCTGCGCTCTGCACGGTCAAAACTTTGAGTTGCGTTCTTTTTTCTTCTTTTTCTGTGGACAGTAAGCACCGGCTAAACGGAACTCCAGGCCGCTGCCCAATTAGCGGAATAACAGTACGTTAAGTATGTATATTTTTGCATTCAATTGGTTGTGCAAGCGCAATTACAATGAATTAATTAAGAAAGGAATTAAGTGAACCATCTAATTGCCAATGCCCTGCGATTAGCGGTACAGTGAGGCTACAACTTATTATATATTTTTGTATATTAAATAAATATTTGATAAAATCAATATTAAGTTGATTAAGTTTCCCTTTCTTTAGGCTCACTTATTATTGTTTCCACTAATTGAAGCTAGCACCCCTAAGGCGATTATCACTGTACACGGTGCAGTGCACTCGCAAATTGCATTTAATGTTGTCATTGGTATTGGACACTGGAACTGGGCAACAAGCAACTAGCAACTAGCAACCCGCAACTGGCAACTGCAAACACGCAACACGCGGCAAGTTGGCACTCGGGCTTTCGGGGGGACCTTATGCTATATAAGCAAGATATACCCACTCCCACGACGGACCTTGTTGGGCGATTATTAGCGTTAAATTACAATATTTAAGTCAACACAACGGGCCAATAGATATGAATTGTATATTCGTTTTAATGGCCATTTAAATCTGCCCCGTTCGAGCTACTTAGTTATTAGCAAAAGTGTTTACAGTTCGAAGGCTAATTAGACGACTCACCTTATGGAATTCCACCTCCGCACCATCGGCCACGCCCTCCAGTTCCCGAATATATTGCGGAAAGCTATCCTTCACCGATTCCAGGGTCTCGTTATAGATTTGCCCTGCAAAAAATCATCATCAAAAGCCACTCATCATCAGCCACACTCTCTCTCTTTCCGAAATACTTACTGCCTTTGGGGGACTGGTACAGCGGCAAGTAGGTCTCGTTCAGGGGCTTCGATAAGATCAGAAAATTCTTGATCATCGAGCCGAATGTGCGGCCCTGCAATTAACAATTTACCAATTAAGCAATTAAGCAATTAACATTTACTTATTTTATTTAAATGATTAAATGATTAAATGCTTTCCCATTCCCAGACACACGATCTGCGCTCGAGGTGTTTGTTTAATGGAAAAAAATATAAATAAAATAAAATAAAGAAAAAAGTTAACACAATCAAATCAAAAACAGAAACAGAAACATAATCGATCACGACCGATCGCAGTGTAAACAAAGCCACCAACTAAAGCACAAAAAAATATGAATAATTATCCAATATATTGAGTACCGTGATTGTTGTCAAGCGAATAAATGGCATTTGACTACAGCTAAGTGACTGGGTGGGCCTGGATCACGGATCACGGATACACGGGCACGGGCACGGACACGGACGATCTGGCGGACAACGCCCCCTCATACAAATCCATAAGTCACCTCAGTACGTATAGGAATAATAAAATGTAGCCAAACAAAACGGAAAATGATCTCAAAGTGCAATTTTCTCAACAGCCATAAACATTTCGCTTTGGGGAATTAAGTAACAAAAAATTGTAAGCAATTTCTGTGCCCAGGTAAGGGAGTTGCAATAAAAATAAAATAAATACAGATGGTTTTATAAAAAGTCTGAATTGCTCTGAAACGATAATTTTGTATTCTTTTTACTATATATATTTTTTTTGTTTCAGCGCAATCATTTCTCCAAGTTTTTATACCATTTAAAGTTCAATGGCAGCTACAGAATCTATAAATCAGATCAATACTTTAAGATCAGGTCAACTCAAGTTTCTCATATAATCAAAGGATCATATAGATTAATTTAAAAATATAACACAAACTATTTAGGTTTAGAACTACGTAGTCTGCTTAAACTTTACAGGGAGAGTTTAAATAAATATATAAAATATATAAATATAAATATATAAATAAATGTCTATTTAAGTTTGTGAGTAAATCCTTTATAAACTTGAAAGTATTATTTAAATATTTAGTCACCAGTTTAGATTCTGAAACTGAAGCCAATTATTTTCTGAGAAATAAAATAAGAGATTAATGTTCTTCAACTCGTTCAATAGAATGTTGTTTATTTATTTTTCCAAATATGTCCTTGTATTTGCATAGCTTTCAATTTGCTAAATGGTTAGAGGTTCTAATTAATCAATTTATTGAATTATATTTATAAACTAAGAATTATTTTATTAACTAAAGCTATCTTCCAAGCCTGTCCTCTTTCTACTAGGGAATATTAAGGAAAAAATCCCACTAAATGAATATATTTTTGTATTAAACATAAAGACCTATGGTTTTTTCTGCAAGTGCATGCCATGCACTTCTCCTTTCCCAATTGGCCATAATAAAACAAAACAGAGCTAGACAAAGCCACGAGAATCACGAATCTGCATTACTTAACGGCGTCTGGGTCCGGGACATGTCAAACAAATCGAGGCTTGTGGGTTCTACATATATTATATTCGCACATAAAGAGCCATATAGATAAAGCCCATCTGGGGCTAATTTATAGAGACCACAGGCTAGATAAAAAAATTGCGATTTGACGTTTTTGCAGTTTTTATTTTGGGTTATCAGCTTAAAGTAGAGCAAGATAGGTGTCCTATTTATAAGCCACTGAGAACCTATTAGGATGGGTTTTTACCAAAAATAACGTTTTAAAAACTTGACCTAATTTTTGCGGCAATTATAAAGCTGATAATATTCTGGTAGTAGAACTATTTGTTTAGGATATCTTTCTATGCTCTAGATAGGTAGACAGATCTGTTCTGACCTAATTAAAAATCAGTTTCAGATAATGGCCAGCTTTAGTAGGTTATCTCTTGTGATTAGTTTACGTTCTATTTTTTGGTGTTACTGGACTAATTATAGGTTTAGAAGTTTCACAGAAGAATTTCTTTAGATGATGATGATATTTATTTTATTCAAAGGTTTCTTGAGAATATTTACAAGAATCGGTAATATATTATTTACACAATTACCTTTATCAAAGCTACTTTGAACTAGAACGTTTTCTCATTTTGGCTTTTATACCCAAACTTAACTCTAACGATTTTTATTTTGTAACCAAAAATTCCCCCAAATAAATAGGTCAACATGAAATTCACAGAACCAACTCGAAAGCCATTAAAAATTCAGCTATCGTGAGCACCTCAACAGGTGAAGGAGAGTCCATATATGCGCAAATGGAGTGGCAGTCGGGTCGCTGGTGGGCGAAGTGTGGAGTACTTACCATGTCGAAGCCCACCTCGTAGTGGGTGCCTCGCGTGTAGAGGACAGGCACCGCCTGGCGACGTGGCAGAATCTTTCCAGAGGACATTGTCCTGGCTTATTTTTAAGCTAATTTCAAAAGTAAAGTTACAAGCTGTGCGGCGGCCACTGACACTCGCTTATCGCCGGGGAAAGCAATGAAAAGCTCTTTGCAATCGTTGCAAAAAAAAAACCAACAACAAAAAAAAACCAAAAAGTCGCGGCTGATGATACGATAGGGTGTAATCAAAAAAAAAATTATAAAGTGTATTTTGAAGAGACCAGCTAATTTGTTCTAGAGCGCTTGAAGGCAGAATTCAAACTGATTTGTTTTGTTTTGACGGCGACGGCGGCAAACGCAGCGCTGGCTACGTCGCTGCCGAAGTCGGCCGCAGCAGCGCCAGCGACGGCTATATCGATTACAGCGGCTATTTTTTTAACCCATTAACAGCCAATAATACCTCGGGACTCACGTCAGAATCGCTGATCTGAGCGAGTCGAATTGGTAACACATTTAATTGCGATGAGGCATGAGATGTCAAAGTAATACGGCTTTATGCGGATTTAAGTTGGATTAATTCATTTTAATGGATCACCATCTACAGTAGCATCGATCTAGCCTTGGTTGTCAGTCTGTTTGAGCTCGTGGATCTTATGAAAATAAATATAAAATGGTTTCTTATACTTTTAGGCAAAATTCAGTTGGGTAAAATAATTTGTGCAGATCAACATCAGCAGCCGTATTGATCTAGCCCAGCTATCAGTTTCTGAGAACTCCTGAATTTAATGAAAATCTGGTTTCTCCTATCTCTATGAGAATTTCAGTTAGAAACATAATTCTTACAAATCAACATCAATACCCGCTTCGATCTAGACATGTCTGTTGGTCCATTTGAGCTCTTGGATCTTATTAAAATGTGGGTTTATCTGATATTTCGCGAATTTTTGTAGTAAAAAAAATTTTTTGTGATCAGCCGCATGGATCTAGCCATGATTGTCAGTCCTCTTGAACCCCTGTATCTTGCTGGAACTACACAAACGCCTACTTTTATAAATAAAACAAGGAAAGTGGTTTCGAATAGGGTATTCTATAGTCGGGGCCACGTAAAACTGTGTTTCAACTTAGAACTTTCAATAATGATATCATTTATATATATAAATAATTATATTTATTTATAAATAATTATTTCATTGTCTTAATGGTCAGATAATCAAATATAATTAATAAATTTACAACTTCATAAGACAAATATTTATACATACTTAAATCTAGCTAATTTTATTCCAAATAACAAAATTACTGACATTTTCATTGCATTTTTTAACTTAATATTTAGATTCTGCCTAAACTACACACAAATTAGTTCTTTCATATAAAGAATTATGGTAATGGAGAAAAAATTGGTTAAAAATGACTAACAAAGTCTGAAATTATGCTAAATATTTATTATTAATTATTCAGTTTTGTTTCCATGATAGAAGTTGTACATAACGAGTTTACTTATTATTTTCCCATAAATAAAGGCTTGGAATGTGAACCCCTTTCTTTCTCACTTTTATCATGTAAGGCGAAAGATTAAGTAACGAAAGTAACTCATTTTAAGTCACTATATATATTGGTTTATCGAATTCTTGTCTCTTATGCATTGAGACATTCGGATATTAGAATGCTTTAGGCTGCTAAGTCAATTAGTCGGCGTCTAATAGGCTTTGCGACTTAATGGTTTTGTTTTATTTTCTGTTACCCTCTTCTTTTGCGTATACGTAATATAAGTGCTAGAAATACCCAATACACTCACTCCCCTTTCCGCCAGCCAACTGACCATGAATATTTTGTGTTTTTTTTTTTCTTAGCTTTGTTTGCGTGTTTGCGATATAAACACGTTTTTGTCGATTGTTTCACCGTTTTCTTTTCTTTGAATTTATCGCCATTTAACTGGGTTGGATTTGGCGGGTTAAGCCGGCTGAGTTAACCCTTTTTTTCTGGTAAATTTCCACGCCAAATGAAAAGCGTGTGAAACTACACAGATTCATCATTATTTATGAGCTTTAGATTGGTTTTCGGGCTAGTGGATTTTCAGAATTTCCAGACAATCCAATGCGAATAAATTATATATTCTCGAAAAATATATTCAATTCAATTGATAATTTAATTACCTTTGTTTGCTGTCTTTTGTATTTTTTTTTTATATTTTGTTTATCTTCCGAGAGTTGAGCTTTCCAAGTCGCGATCGCTATGATGATGCCACAACTTTCTCAGTATCTTTTTGGCCCATTATTAGCATCACAATTAAGTGTTTTTTTTAGGTTTTAATTTCGCGGCAAAAACACAGAACGACGAAATATACGAATATCATTTGCCGATATTATATAAGTGAGAATACACATCATTAATGGATGCGTAGCGATAATTTCCCCGGACTGCAATCGATTCATCGAACACAGAGAGAGAGAGAGGAGTTGATCATCGCCGCGTAGCTTTCATTATTGAATCTGCATTAACTTTCGTTAGTCTGTGCTTTTTATTGTTGCTGTTTGGCTGGCGGCTAGAAAAATATATGCGACGCATTTCAATAATAATGAAAACAAAAGTTAAAACAAATAAAACGCTGGCGAGGGAAAAACAACCGCTAGCTAGCTAGCTAGCTGCCTGGCTGGCTGGCCAGAGAGTGAGAGTAAAAGAGAGATGCTGCTGCGAGCAGGTCGAACGGTGATTACAAGAAATGACATTTTACAGTTGCTTCTTCTACGCCACACTCTCACCCAAGTGTGTGTGTGCGTGTGCGGAGCATGTGGACTTTGTGGTACCGTTAGCTGCGTGGCCAAGGAATGCAGCTATCGAAAATTTAACGATTATGGCGATTAATTTATATCGGTACTGATTTTTAAAAGGTGCTGTTTGTCTGTAAAGCTGTTTCTTTTTTATGATTTTGTTATATATATATTATTATTATAAATATGAATAATCTAGTTATAATATACATACATACTTGGTAAAAAAACAAGAATAACAAGTTTGCATTTGCTATCGATAACCATTTATCCTAACCAAGGCAACCAACTATAGTGTACTTTCTGGATTTTTATCTATTTCCTCATCAAGTGTACATAGTTCTCTTATCAAAACTTAAGAGGGTCATATCTATATCTGGAATGGGGTCAAAAGTCTTCTAAAATTGATATCTATTGCTATCCGTAATTTTACAGCACGAAGAAAACTAAAAGTTAGCAGGGCTTTTAAACCAAAAATATATACTTTAGTTCTTAAAAGCAAAAAAATTAAGATATTTCTATATTTATTCTCCTTGTAACTTATAAAATATCTTTAAATTATCAAGAAATACAAATAGTTTGGAGTTGAGGAACCTTCAGGGTTATTATTAAAACACTTAGGTTGTTTTTACACATTTTTTATATTTAACCAAGGTCGGATATCGTCTCGCTTTAATTTAATCCCTTCAGATAAACTCCAGAGTGATAATATCACGTTTTCTTCCATTTTCCGGGGGGTTTGCCCTAAGTTTTCAATTAAAAACAACCTAAAGAAGAAGGTAAGCCCTCGGCTTAAATTATTTCTACATCCGGAAAGGGCATATATTTTTCGACCTGGAATCGCCGTGTTACGCATTTCACCCGCGGGCGCGTAGGTCAAGAGCTTGGCGTCGCCGGCGCATCGGCTATCGGCTGGTGTACGAGTATATAAATTTTGACAAAAGAAAGACTTCGGCTTAAACCGATTTCGGCAAGGCGGCCACCATAAGCCCCACACGGTGATGAGCACTCGACGCGGCAACATGGCATGGAATGGAGCCCTTCTGGCGGCGCTGCCGCTGCTGCTTCTGATTCAGCTGGCATCGGTGCTGGGATTTGGCAACGAGTACGTCCACATCAAGGTGCACGTGCCCAAGGAGGAGGCGGCCGTGGAGCCGGACCTGGGCGCCCACAAGGTGATCCACCACTACCACCACCATCCGCATCCCCATCAGCTGCTAAGGACGCGGCCCAGGCCCCGACCCAAGCCCAGTCCCCTGCTGGAGAGCGTGATCCTCTCGGACCTGGACAAGCCGCTGCACATGAGCGAGCATGCGGACTACTTGAACCACGCCAAGGAGCTGGCCGACCACCTGACGGAGGCCTTTGCCAAGAAGCCACAGCCGGCGGCTCCTCCGCCGCCGCCGCCCAAGAAGAAGGTGAACACGTACACCATAATCGAGGAGCAGCACCGGCCGCATGGCTACGACTACGAGGATCACAACGAGCACAGTGTGGAGACCTATCGGGTGATTGAGTCGCGGCCCAAGCAGCACCAGCATCATCACCACCAGCACACCGAGGAGGAGGAGGACGTGGATGTGGGCTATCACTATCCGGCGGCGGCGAAGCAGCATCACCATGGACTGCACCATGGCATCGGCGCCTATGCGGAGCCGGCGCCCGTCGAGGAGCATGTCGAGCAGGAGCCCGACCAGGGCTACCACTACTCGCCGCCCAGCCACGCCTACATCCCACCGCCCAACCACAGCCACGCCCACCGCAGTTCCAAGGCGAACCGAGCGCCAGCCTATACCCTGGAAGCGCCCGAGGAGGTCGCCTCCTACGGCTACGACTACTCCAGACCAGCAGCAGGAGCAGCTACAGGTGGCGGCGGCAGTAGCAGCGACTTCCGTCCCTCTGTCCAGATCCCGAGCAGCGATCCCTACGGCGACGAGGAGGAGCAGCTGGCGGACACATACGGAGCACCGCCGCGACGTCGCCGGCCATCTCTCGTGGACTGGCCGGACTCCACTTCGGGCTTCGGCGGCAGTGCCTCGGCGGACACCTACAGTGGCGTCGACAGCTACAATGTGGGGCATGTCCAGGGCTACGGATCGAGTGGCTATCAGTACCACGGGCCCTATCTGTAGGTGCTGTGGAGGAGCTCTACGCCTAATCTAAGATCTATTTATTGCTTTTTTTTTCAACCCCCCCTTAGTACCGTAAGTTGATCCAATCAGAAAATTATAAATAAACAAAAGTGAGGCACACACTGAAAGAAATGCTCTCTTTTAGGGAGCTTACTGCTTCGAATCTTTATAAATAAAATGTAAAAATAGGATTATACAAGCCATTAACCGAGTTTTTCTTAGCTTAATGCATTTTGCAGTTTATTCAAATAGGATTTGAGTCGTTAAAATATGTGATCTTGAGTTGCTAATTCCAGCTAATAAGCTAATGAGATTATTTCTGCTTATATAAATTGACAAATTAGAGAATGTAATCATTTATGTTCTTGATTCAAACATTAAATTCCGGTTCACTTACAAAAGTACTTAATTAACTGCAATTATCAGGCAGCTATAAAAGCTCGCATAGCTAAAAAATGGTAAACAATTCGGACATTAAAAACTTCGAAGTATGTGGCTAGTGAAAGGCAGGCTTATCCTAATTACTATTTCAATGTTTCAGATGATATTTAGCATATTTTCTAGAGTATTTTATTTGTTTCTGAATTTTCTGGTTGTTTCATTTGGCGGTTTAGTAACCGAAGGATAAGAAAAAGAAGCAACAGAGTTGCTAGAGAATTGCTAGTGAAAAGCAGGCTTATCCTAATTTTTATTAAAAATGTTTTTTCTTGAGACTTTTATTTGATTTAGATTAACATAAGGTTAAGCAGGTTTATCCTAATTGCTATTTCAATGCTTCAGATGGTATTTGGCATATTTTCTTGGGATTTTTAGTTGTTTCTGAATTTACTGGTTATTTTATTTGACGGTTTAGTAACCAAATGTTAAATAAGAGAGGAAACAGAGTTTCTAGAGAATAGCCAGTGAAAGACAGTTATTTCCTAATTATTAGTTCAATATTTTAGATGATAATTTGAAATTTTTCATTAGATTTTTTTTAATTTTCGGCATTTTCTGGTTATTTCATGCGTCGGTTTATTAACCGAAGGTTAAACAGGTTTATCCTAATTATTATTTTAATGTTTCAGATCACATTTTGCCTTTTTTCTTGAGCATTTGATTGGATTTAAATTTTATGGTTAACTCATTCGGCGGTTTACTAACCGAAGGTTAAATGAGAGAGGACAGTTTTGATGTGAGGAAAATCCCATAATCAGGAAAAGACGTTATCAACGAACGTTCCTTCAATTTTATATCGATTTGAGAGCTAACCAGGGTTCCTTCGAAGTTTTTAAATTATTTTTCACCATGTTTTCGGTTGACAGAAGCCTAAAAGACCGATAAAGCGTCGAAAAAGAAGTCACTTAGGTTAATGGAAATGTGTTGGCTCCTTGCTGACCCGCTGGAGATCTAACCTAAGGGATAAGGATAAGCTAGCTTCGGCCGGAAGAGCTAAACATATTCAGCAGACAGTCGGCCGGCAGTAGTACACGATGAGCGGCCGCTTGGGCCAGGTCCTGCAGTTCCACCTGCGTCTCTACCAGCTGCTGGGCTTCCATGGCATTCCGCTGCCGGGCGATAAGAGCCCGAGCCGGGTCAGGAGGCGCTTGCGGGCCTGGAGCCTGTTCCTGCTGGCCTCCCTGAGTGCCCTGATTTTGTGGTGCCTGACCAGCAACGATGAGTTCCTCTACCGGGGCGACATGTTTGGCTGCGTCAACGATGCCCTCAAGTACGTTTTCGCCGAACTGGCCATGCTGGCCATTTACCTGGAGACCCTGTACAGCCAGCGGCACCTGGCCCACTTCTGGTGGCTCCACGCCAAGCTGACCCTGAGAGTGGGCGCAGTTACTTTGCGGAGCGAGCTCCGCCAGTACCGTCGTTTCCTGATCTGCCTCTACTGCATGATCCTGTTCGAGCTGCTGCTGCACTTGGGTCTGTGGCAGGTGCAGCCACCGATTCGCCACCTGGCTCTGTTCTGGAGTGCCTACGAGCCGCTGGTCTGCCTCACCTACTTGCGCAATGTGCAGTTTGTGCTCCACATGGAGCTGCTGCGGGAGCAGCTGGCCCACTTGGAGTGGGAAATGGGCCTGCTGGCGCAGTACTCGAAGTTCGCCAGTGAGACGGGTCGCAGCTTTCCCGGCTTTGAGGTGTTCCTGCGACGCAGTCTGCTCCAGAAGCAGCGGATCTACAGCGATGTGTACGCCATGTACAGGTGTTTCCAGGAGGCCTTCAACTTCTCCATCCTGGCGGTGCTGCTGACGATAAATATTCGCATAGCCGTCGATTGCTACTTCATGTACTACACCATCTACAATAATATAGCCAATATGGGTGGGTTTTCTACTCGGCAAAGGAATATTTACTACTTTGATTTCCTTTTCCAGATTACTTTTTAATCCTGCCCGCCTTGCTGGAGGTGCCCGCCTTTATCTACGCCTCGCAGAGCTGCATGGTGATTGTGCCAAGGATTGCCCATCAGCTGCACAACATAGTCACCGATTCGGGCTGCTGCAGCTTTCCGGATCTCTCGCTGCAGGTCTACCTGGGATCCCACTTCCTTATTTATTATTATTTAGTTTTCCTTATTTTTCCCCCTCTGCAGATCCAGAACTTTTCGCTGCAGCTCCTGCACCAGCCCGTACGCATCGACTGCCTGGGTCTGACCATCCTAGACTCCAGCCTGCTCACCAGGGTAAGTGTATGACCACTAAGCAATAAATATATAGAGGCGTCAAACAGCAGCCAAACGGCTGAGCCTAGAACCCCAGAGCAGCCGAACGAAATGTCTAGCACCCCAGAAAGCGTTCGGCTTTTCGATCTCGAAGCCTTCGTTCGAAAACAAGTACAACAAGAAACCGATTTTCAGTCGCAGCATAGAGCAACTTGTATAGATTCTTATATAGATTCTCTTTGATTTCGTTCGGCTGCTCTGGGGTTCCAGGCTCAGCCGTTTGGTTTGACGCCTCTATATATTTCTTGCTTAGTGGTATGACCCAAGGAGCAGCTCCTTCTGGGCCCTCTAACTCTGGCCTCCTTGCAGATTGCCTGTTCGGTGGGCTCCTACATGATCTACACCATTCAGTTCATACCAAAACTGAGCATGAGCAACCAACTCCCCAAAAGACCTTGAGTGTGTACATATTAAAGCTTTGTTATATTCATAAAATTATACGTAATTACATAAATGTATTTATTTATATTTAGATGTCTTAGATCAAGGAAGGGGGTTGCATAGCAGCGGGGGATCACTAAGTATTTTTATTTACAAGTGTGGCTGGACGGGCACATCTTTGAGGGAGGAGCAGGAGGAGTGTCCAAGTTCACGTACTGAGATTATCCCCTCCATTGCCAATTGCTATTTGATTTGCTTTGTTTTTCTGTCTGTGTAAGGAAACTCTCTAAAGTAAGGTAAGGGATAAAGTACTAGCTGATGGCTCCGCATACATATTATCCGCCATATTTAAGACCCCGGAAATTGCTACAGACTACGGACTAATGCGGGGAATACGGGGTTTAAGGGGTATATGGGGAATATATGTGTAGTATGGTGTATCGTGTGTGATGCCTGCCTAATCGTACTCATGACTCGATTCACGTTTCGCAATCAGATTCTCGCGCTCATCGTCGTTGCCCTCGATGATGGTGATGCCCCCTGAACCGCTGCTGCCATGATGATTCCGATTCACCGGCTTCACCCGATGCAGATTCTCCGTCAGCCCCGATTCGGTGAGCACCTCCACCTCGTCCTCGTCCTCGTCGGGCACCTCGAAGTACGGATGCTGCGACACGGGTCGGAATTTGTAGCCGGTGAGCACAAAGAACACGTAGGTGGCCATCTCGCGGAACATCTCATCCAGCCAGGCGTACTGGAACACCACCGTCATCTGCAGCAGGTCGACAATGATGCGTGTAAAGTATATATAGCACACGATCATAATATAAAACTGGCGGAAGAGCTTCAGCTTGCGCAGATTGATGGCCGCCTTGCCGTCCGAGGCGGAGGCCTCGTGCAGATGCCGGATGGACCAGACAATGGGGAACAGAATGGCGCCGCAGCACAGCAAATCCACAAAGAAGAAGATGTTGTGCCAGGTGCGGAACTCGGCATCGCTCTGGTCCGATTCGTCGGTAATGATCTGGGCCACATTGGCCAGGACCTAAAACAGAGAGAAATAAATACAAGAAAATAAATATTTGTTCAATAACATTTTTGTATTTCATGTGTAAACGTCTTCTTATTTGGGACTTTACATTTTGATCCGGCTCGAAGGACCAAAAATGGTTAAAACCCACCTGCAGCGGTATGACAATCATAAAGATCTTCTTGTCCTTGTCCGAAAGGATGTGCTTAATGAATGTCCAGCCAGTTCCTATGAGCACAATGGTGATGAACAGCACGGCGCCCTTGAGCAGGTGGGCAATGTAGTAGAGGATGGCCCAGGTCTCCACATGCTCGCCCCGCTTCTCAATGAAGTGATAGTTGATCGAGTGGAACATCAGCGAGAGGGATTTGAGGAACACCAGCACGGCCATCAGATAGTGGATTTTGTAGACCGTGTGCCTGTCGTGGTTAGGGATATAGAAATTAATTAAAAACAAGAAAGAAAGGGAGTAATCCTTGGGCAACTCACTTGCTCTTCTTCAGGATAAACACCCAGAAGAGACCGGAGAGGAAGAAGAGCAGGCTCATCATGAAATACAAGGCGGGCAGGGGCATCTCGCCAGCGGACAAGTAATTGCCATTGTTGTTCTCCTCAATGTCCACCTGAAAAACAAAAAGAAGAAAGTATTCTTGGTCAATAATTGGTTGGTAAAAAGAAGTTATGGTAAAAGCCAGCCCTTAACTATAAAGATTAACATAAAATCAATAAGGAAGAGTGTGAAATCGAATGAGTAAGAGAGAGCTTTAATAATGAACGCTTGAAAAAGTATTTTAATACTTGTAAAAGTATTTTAATACTTGTAAAAGTATTTTAATACTTGTAAAAGTATTTTAATACTTGTAAAAGTATTTTAATACTTGTAAAAGTATTTTTATACTATTATACTTGGAATTTTGACTGAAACTGGTTTTTTATAACCTGCATAATCAGTTTATGACCGAAATAATAATAGTTTATGCTGAATATATACCCTAAACGATAATCCAATGAAGGTTCTTGCTTTGGATGTTACGTGTGTCCAAGCTAGAGTTTCTTAACCTTACATTTTCCTTATATTTTGTGAATTTGTAAATTTCAATCAGTAGTTTTTGAGTTTCGAATGATTTTGGTACTATTTGGTATCAAACAAGGCCCACACACACACAACGCTGCTTTGAATAAAAACGAGATGGCAAGACTTCAAGAAACCATAAGGAAAAATCATTAAAAACGCGGAAAAATAAATAATAATAGTATAAAACGTGACAAAGCTAATGAAAAGAGAGGGAAAGAGAGTAAATTCATTAAGACCGGGCAACTGCTGGTTATCTAAGAGCTCCGTAAAGAGAGGGAACCGATAAAAAAAAACGTGTTTTTACTAATTATTCGTCAAGTGTTGCCTCTTCACAAGAACAGTAGATAATTATTACATTATTTTAAAAGCTTTTTCAGGCCATAAACTAGTTTTCTTAAAGACTTTTGAAGAGTCATCAGTAATGGCCATGAATAGCTCCGAACTATCAAGAAAAACACTCTAAATTTCAAGCTAAAATTAAAGTTTACAGCAACATTTCTCCCCCAAAGATGTACCCCTGGTTTACTCACATTAAAGGACATGACCTTGCTGTGGATATGGTAGTTGGGACAGGCATGGAAGTACAGGTTGTAGAGCCCCTCATCGCGCAGCGTGGCCACCAGCATGGAGAAGTTAAAGCTGTAGTAGTTGACCCCATTGGCATCCGTCTCCTTGAGCAGCGGCATGGTCGAGTCCTTGCACAGGTCCTCCTGCGATTGCTTGAACGAGCTGACTGCATATAAATCGTCTTCGGCATCCGATTCGTGGGGCAAGAAGTTATTCACGGCTTGCTCGGGAATGCCAGCGGAATCGTCATCATCGTCTTTCTTGGTTTCAATGGGAGCAACGGGAGCTGCAGGCGGTGCGGCCTCCTTGGGTGCTTCTATGGCCTCTTCCTTAACTGGTTCTTGTTTGGCTGCAGGCTCCTCCGCTTTGCTTTCGGGTGTGACCTTGAAGATGGGCTCCACTGGCTTGGGAGCAACTTCTGCTTTGACTTCCTGCTTTATGGCATCTTGTGGCTTGGCGGCAGGCTCTGGCGGGGAAGGAGCAGCAGGAGCAGCTTGTGGCTGGACAGGAACTTCTGGTTTGGGGACAGCTGGGGGCAGCTTCTTGGCAACGGAATCCTCTTGGGCAGCCACCTCGTCCTTTGGCAACTCAATTTTACCAGCCACCGCTGGCGAGGAGAGCTTCAAGTCAGCCGGCGGCTCCTGCTCCGGGGGATCCTCCATGGACTCATCGGGGTCCTCGCCCATGTAAGGCGGCACTTCCCGCGCCTGCCGGAACAGCACCGAGTCACTGACCTTGCCCAGGCGGGAGTTGCGCTTGGTGCGGGCGGTGATGTCCTTGTAGATGTGCATGTTGGCCCACTCGGGTGAGCATTTCACAAGGACCCTTCGGGGGAGAGAGAGAGAGAGCGAGAAATGAGCGGGAATGTCATAGAATTGGAGGCAGGGTGAACATACTTCAACTCCTTGAGATCCAGAACGAAGAAGAGTATGGGTCCGCTGGTCTGCAGCTTGGGCGGCTCCTCCAGAATGCATTTGTTCTGGTGCGAGTCCAGGTACGGATTCAGCTGGTCAATGGTGGTCTTGTCCAGCGACAGGCCCAACAAATCCGTGGACTGCTCCTCATCGATCGTCAGCTTGCTGAGCTGCACGTCCAGGTGGCCATTGGTGTAGAAGCCAAAGGTGCTCAATGCGATGTACGGACGCCTGTCATTCTGCGGGGGGGTCAACAACAGGCGCGTGAGTCAGGTGCTCCGGGGCACAGGAGAAGGGTGAACTATGAACACTGCTGTACTTACGCGCACTTCCAGGTGGTGTTTCCGCGCCAGCACCGCCAGTGGAGCGGCCAGGAGCGTGACCATCACGGCCAGCACCAGTATTGATTTAACATACCCGCCGGTAGAGCGCATTTCCCCCGAGTTCTACGAGTTTTTCCGTCTATTTTCCCCGATCTCTCTCTCGTCGTCTCGTGGCACTTTTTCCGGCTCACGACGAACTCTAAGTGCTGCGCTTGCTGCGATCCAGACGACAAGGTGTCAATCGATTAGCCCCGTCCACCGCTACAGTTCATATTATTCACACCTCGATGGGAGTTATTAATAATTGAGTAAATTAAAAGAATTCAATGGGTTTGCGGTCGAGCGAGCTGTCTGTGTGTGGGTGCGGTGCGGTGTGACCAGAGGCCA
>VNJO01012681.1:0-23500 GCA_008042535.1 Drosophila tani | reverse complement strand
AAACAGAAACCTTTAAATCTATCCTATCTCTCTCTCTCTCTTTGCAAACAAGAGCTCGAAATGGATGGATGGTTGGATGGATGGAAACAGAACGGAAAGAAAAAATTTGTTGGGTGTAAAATTTGTTAGGGAGACGCGGCGGGGTCACGCATTTTGTGGCCGTCCCTTTTCCATTTCCCATTTTCCATTTTCCATTTGCCATTGTTCATGTCTCTCGAACAGCTAAACAAATACCGAATGTCTGGGTGAAAGGAACATATAGATAAAGGCTCAGAGAGTGAGAGATATATGGAGAACGATGATGCATTTGGGCGTGCTGCACCTGCGGAGGAAAGGCAGAAAAGCAGAAAAACAGAACACCAATTTTTCACGTGAAAAACATGCTCATAAAACCGAGGAAAAAACCCAAAAAACACCGAGCATGTAATGCGAGAAGTGTGCTTCTCCATCTCTCTCTCTCTCTCTCTGCCTATGATCCTCTTTATTTATTATTCTTTTTGTTTCCCTGAAAAGTAAACTTTACAAGTTAAAGAATAAACTTAAATGCTGATCACAGCTCAAATTCTTATCACCTAAGTTTAAAGATCATTTAGTAAACCAAAGATCAGAGCCCTAGAAAGTCACATTGAGATTGCAATGAGATCAATTCAGCAGACAAAAGGCTAAGAGATCAAGCTGAAATAGCCCGGAAAAGACGTCAGCTAATACAATGTAAAGCATTCATAGCTCTGAAGTGTTATCAGCAAATGCAAATTGATCATAACTGTCAAATTAGCAGAGTCTTATCAGAAGAACAAGCTACAAAATAAAGAGGAGTTCACATAACATAAAGGAGAGCAGGGCAGATCTTTAAGGCATAAACTGTATAAGTTTTATGCTTTTTTTTTGCGAGGTTTATGCTGTGATAAGCAGTTTTTTGTCGTTCCCGCACTTGTCCTGCCTTTGTTTTTAAGCAAAGATCAGCGGAAAAGTGTTTGGGATCTTCTAAAATAATAGAACAATTTTATACAATTAATTAAGTCACTTATAAGGCAAACTAAAGTAGTAAATTCCTTGGTAAAGCCACCCATGTGAGTTCCCCTAAAGAAATTAGATAGCCAAGGGAGAGGGCAGCTATTTTGTGATCTATGGAAGCCATATGGCCAAGTCAGCTGAAAAGATGAATGATCATCGGCCGATGACATTAAATCATTTGCGTGTGCAAGCAAAGCACAGCCCAGCCTCCTCTCCATCCTAGAAATCCATTCGATACGAGCTGCCGCTGCTGTGGTTACCCATTTTGCCCATAGCCAGTCCCTGTCGTTCATTCAATCCCCGGAATGATCGTGAGAAGCGAAATGCGAACTAAAATATATGGATATTTCTTTCATATTCAAACTCTCAATGCAATGCAGAGTCAGTCAGTTATGAGATTGTGAACAATTTCTGTTTCGATCGCCAAACCGCAAATTGAGTTGGAAGCGGAGATACCAATGCAGATGCAAATACAGATGCAGATATAGATGCAGATACAGATACAGATAGACAGTGATCTGATCCGATCTGAGATAGATTTGCGCTTGATTTTCTCACGGCTAAGTTTGGGTTAGGTGTTTGGTAATTAAATAGTAATTGTTGTGCTTGAAACTAAGCCAAAACTATGTTTGAAATTGACATTATTATCAACTCAAGGGAATTTAAAAATTAGTGACAACCTTAAATGTATGTAACACGATGAAGGAGTTATAAAAAGATATATTTGTTGTTCAGTAGCATTCTTACTTGTTTATTTAAGCCCAAGTAAGCTTCCTTTTTGTTTCTTTAAAATTGCAATTAAAACAAAATTCTCAATAGCTTTTAAATTGCCTAAAAATTTATTTTAAAATTCCAGAATTCTCGCTTTTAAAGTGGAGTTTGGTATAGAACCTATTAATAATAATAATAATATATTTTACATTTGATTAATTATAAATTATTGCCATAAATATTTGCCATTCTGCTCCATTTAAATATTCATTCAATTCCATTTCTTTGACGTTTCAAAAAAAATAATAAAAGGTGACTCACTCCCTTTTGGCCAGGCTTAAACAAAGAGCGAGGGGGGCTAGGGTTAGGGATAAAGCAGCAGCAGCAGCACAACTGCCTCAGTTTATTTGCCAATGCAAGTCACGTTTTCTGCTGCTAATCCTCTCTTACCCCGACTGAAAACAAGTTACCAACCGAGCGACTTTGTCGAACTCGAAAACTGAAAAACTCGGCTTGGCCGAGGTCCGGCCCGGCCCGGCCTGTGTATATTATAATTTACATTACATTCATTTTTGATCACTCTGTGGAAGAGGTAAAAAGTCCAACACCTAATTTCAGGCACTATTTAAGCTGGCTTCTCCTTTTCTTGTACAAAATTTGCCAACTCTTTTGGCCCCCAGCGATTAGGATCATCGATCGGGGACAGACTTTGAAGTTAGGCAGGGTCCCTCCTGGCCAACCATTCGATTTGCTATAAATTAATGCTAAATCTAAAGCATTTTCACACACTTGTAACGGGAAGTAGCAAAAAAAAATAAAGACCAAGAGAGAAAAATAAGAAAAGCGGGTTTTCCTCCGCTGGACCAGCAGCCCCCTTTTCTGGTTGGTCAGCCAGCAGCAGCAGCAGCAGCCGCCTTAATGATTATTCATTGCCCGATGCTGGGATGCTGGATGCTCCTCGTTCGGTATGTTGCTGTTGCTGCTGCTGCTACTGCTACTGCGTCAGCATCAGCAATGCGTGTAATTTTCTCATTGCAGCAGCAGCGGCAGCAACAGCGGTAGCAGCAAAAAAATTTAATATGCAATCAAGATCGCGCACAAATTACCGTACATAAAAATTGTTTTCTCAAGGGAAAAGTAACAATAACAACAAATACTTCGGGGAGTGGAGAATCATCGGAAGAATGAGGGGCGGGCGACGGGAAGACTGTCTTCTCTATATAGTGTGCCATCATGGCATTACTCAACTTATTTGTTGCACTTTTTGTCTCGATTTTGTCACTCTTTTTATGCATAAAATATATAATGGCTTATGGGAAAATTATTGGTTTACCATTTTTCTTTGATAATTATTGGCCTCGATATCTTAAGCAATAAACTTTGGAAGGGAAAAAGTAACAGAGTGCACCTAAAGTTCTCAAATACGAATTTGGGGACACGATCTTGAGAAATTCAATGAAAAATTAGACCTAATTATTAACCGAACTAACTCAGAAGGAGTTTCTTATTCAAAAAGAATTTATTTTTGTCTAAGCTCTAAAGGAGACTCTCATCTAGCGATGAGATACTTATGTGTATATCTTATCTGACGTCTATCTGGCGCTGCTGCTTGGCTACTTGGCTGCTTGCTGCCTGCTTGGCTGCTTGTCTTGTCAGTCCGCTAAATTCCAATTCCAGCTCGCCATTCAAATCCGAATCCAGTCCTGTGAAAGTGGTCCAAAGGAGCAGAGATCTTGGGCGGAAATGAGGCTACTTTGTCAGCTTTAACACTTTGCAGTGAGTGGCGGTGCTGGTGGTAGGGGGCTTATCGGGCTGAGCAGATCTTTCCAAATGCCGCTGCATTTGATATTCCCGTCGAATAGAGCCTGCTAAGCAGGCCGCCAGTCTATAAACTAGTAAAAAGATACACATGTGGGAATGCACTGATGGAAAAAATAGAAAAATTAGAGCAGGTTCATAAGGAAATAATTACTTAAATAAAATAGAATTATATATTATATATAAAATGTAATTAAATAAACCTTAACCTGAACTTCCCCGAAACCCACTCTAAATATATCTGCATCTCTCCCCTTCCAGTTGCGATCCCCACTATGTCGGCGACTACTGTGAACACCGGAATCCGTGCAGCTCCATGCGCTGCCAGAACGGCGGCACCTGCCAGGTGACCTTTCGCAATGGCCGCCTCGGTATCTCCTGCCAGTGTCCATTGGGATTCGATGAGTCCTTGTGCGAGATTGCGGTACCGAATGCCTGTGATCATGTTAGGTGCCTCAACGGCGGCACTTGCCAGCTGAAGACGCTGCAGGAGTACACGTGTGCGTGTGCCAATGGCTATACAGGTGAGTTTTTTAGATGACAAAATCGGGATTAGGATATAAAACGACTTGATTCCACCCCCCAGGTGACCACTGCGAGACGAAGAATCTGTGCTCGAGTTCGCCCTGTAGGAATGGTGCCACCTGCACCGCCCTGGCCGGAAGCAACACCTTCACCTGCACCTGCCCGCCGGGTTTTACGGGTCCCACCTGCTCCGATGATGTCGAGGAGTGCCAGTCGAATCCCTGCAAGTATGGCGGCACCTGTGTCAACACCCATGGATCCTACCAGTAAGTAGAACTTGACCAAGAGCTAATTAAATTATTCTGTGATTTTAAATACAAATATTAAATTGCCTTAAATCGAAATTAAGCAATTAACAAATGCCAAAGCGCTTTGCATATGCGATTGATTCGCCGATTATCAATAAATTCAAGTGTCAACGGATGTTATAACTCAACTTGCCGCTGACAAGTGCAAATTGTTTTCTCTGTTCGACAAAAGATCAAACACGTCTGATTTTGGCTACAAAATAAAACCCAAAATCGATAACAAATCATCGTTTCGGCATTTCGATTTGCATATTTATCTAAGGCGCGCTCTTTCTTTGGTAGCCTTTGGTGACTTCCTTTAATTAATGGCAATTTAAAACTAATAATTTATAAAATCGCATTCAAAACTTGTGGTTTTATTTTCGATTTGTGGCCGATTTGCATAGCTTATTGATTTTTCGTTTTGGGCCAACAACAAATTGCCATTTCCACTCTAATTAAAACACACAACAAAAACCGATCGACCTATAGAAAATGAGTCGGACAAAAGATCTCAAATTTCCGGCGATCTTTTGTTTAGAAAACAACAAATTTTACTCTTGTTTTTGTATTTTTTTTTGGGGGTAACTGGTTCGGTTTGGGCATGTAAATTAAATTGTTTCGTTTTTCTGTATGTGTGTGTGTGTTCGGCATCATTTGCATTTTTAATTTGAAACACACAAATTATCCGATGTGCGAAGGTGTGCATGTGTATATATATCTTTACTAAAAACCATTTAAGCTGAAAAGTGCGATGTGAACATGTGTTTGCCGTTGATTTTAGTTTAGTTTGAGTGTATTTCAACCTGGCTGACATTTTCAAAGCAATTAGCATACACCTGAAACAATTTATTTGATTGGAACACGGATTTGATGAGGCAGGAGAATATTGTTAATAATTAACAGAGAGCAGAGCTGCCCAGGCAGTGCACCTGGGGTGCTCCTAAGGAGCACAAACAGATGCATATTGAGAGAGAAAAATTCGATGTAATGTATCGACAAAATAATTTCGCTCTATATCCTATCGAAAATATCGTTAGGAATGCATATCGAAAGATAAAGTATCTACCAAATTATGTGCTCGATATTGATGTATCGAAATTTGAAATATCGAAAAATATCGAATTTAAAGTTAAAATTTCATTATTATCGAAAACAAATTGGAAGAAAAAATGTTATTTCATTTATTTTTATTTATTTTATATTTTTTATTGGTCGATATATCAAACAGAATTTCGATTACAGCATTTATACATCCACCTTTGCATAAAATATCGATGCAGTATTGATATATCGAAATTTATTTTTTGCCTCGCTTCTTATGCCTCTATTAATTAGATTAAAAATATGTACAAATCCCAATTCAACAGTGCATTATCTTTAAAAAGAAATGTATCCAACTCTTGCCATAAATTGCACCTCAGAAATAAATCCCATAAATCGCAATTAAATTAAGCTAAGGTCTCGGGTTCGCTTAACAAATATAATACCCGAAACAAACTTCAAACTAAATTGTTTTAGAGGCAACACTGAATGGGGGGCCCAAATGATCTTCTGCCACCGTTGAATGGCTGGCAAAGCAATTTGCATAAATTTCATATTCGATTTGTGGACTTTATGATGTTTCTATGCTAAAACCAGCGGCCAAAGCTTAGTCATACTTTAGTTTATGAGGCTTTCGATTTTTTGTTTCGTTTATTTTTTGCTTCTATTTTATTTTTGGCAAAGACAGCGATTTTATTTGTCAACTGTCAGTTGGTGGGAATTTATTAATGGAAACAAACTGTCGAACACACAAAAACGAATAATTAAGCGAGGTTTAGGAGGTATTCGTGATTATTCGTGAGCCATTGAATATTGAGTGGAGTTAAATGGATGGAATAACTCGTAGCACTCCATGGAAAGCGCTTAAAAGTGCGCGCGCGGATGCGCTTTGATGATGGAAATGTTGCATTACAAAATGCTATTTATATAATATATCTCATTTACAGCCTCAAGACTTTAAAAGATAAATATATAATATATAATTGGAATCTGCCAAGATTTCACTTGCTCATTAATGGCCCCACACACACACAAATAACCCAAAATTCAACGAACCCAAATATCCAAAAAACCTAATCTTCATCTGAATGTGGGAAGGGAAGAGAGAAAAAAACAGACCCTAGGGCTATTGGCCTGCTGAATTTCACATGTCAATCAAAAATCAATTTTTTCGTACCGCTCCCCGTGTGTATTTTGTTTTTCTTTTGTGTGGCGGGCTCTGGCCAATTTCAATTTTAATGTAATTTACTCGAAAAAACCACCTTTGGGGCTTTGAAAAGGAAAAAATAGGGGAAAAAGCGGAGATCTCCCTGAAGAGTTCTTCTGTGGCGGCGAAGGCATTCGATGTGTTGACTATTTAAAGAGTTGCGGTTGGTGCCTTTTAATTGTTTAATTTAATTAAATGCTCTTTAATGGTCTTAATTAGTGCTGGGAGAGGGGCGTGGTCTTGTCTTATTGGCCTTTTAAGGTGCTCCCGGCCAAAAACCCAAACCCGTTTTAATGGCTGGCCTTAAAGCCAACAACAACAGCAACAACGAGAGCTGGAAAACATTTCTCAAGAATCCCAATGCAGTTGGACTTTCGGTTCGGCTTACAAGGCACAAACAAATTAAGTTTAAATCACATTAAAAACAACGTATAAGAATGAAAGAAGAAGCAGCGCGCGCGGCAGTACAAAATCAAAGTGAACAAAAAAAAACTCGGCCCATAAAAGAGAGTCCCAGCGAGAGATACTTCCACTCCATTGGGGTTTTTTCACGTTTTTTTTATATTATATTTTTCTTGTATTTTTGCTGTTGTTGTTTGTGGTAACAACCAAAAAACCGGTTGAAACTCCTCTAAGCAATTGTGGCAGAGCCAGAAAGAGACAACGGCGACCAATCCACACATACTCACGACAACGAAACCCCCTCAGATTGAGATACAAATCCAGATCCGAATCCGAATCCGAATCCGAACAGCAAAACGGAAGTTCAGGCCAGAAGAGAGACAGATTTTATGGTTTCTCTTGAACTTAATTACTTGCTGTGTTTATTATTACCGTTCTATTTCTTGTATCTCACTTCCTATGTCTTACTTCCTATTTTTTTTGCAGATGCATGTGTCCCACGGGCTATACGGGCAAGGATTGCGATACCAAGTACAAGCCCTGCTCGCCATCGCCCTGCCAGAATGGTGGAATTTGTCGGTCCAATGGCCTGACCTACGACTGCAAATGTCCCAAAGGTGAGTTCTGATTCTAAATTACATTTTATCAAGCTTAAATTAGTCGAAAGCTAAGTTAAACTGAAATATTTACATTAAGTTAATGCCATACCAAATTTTAGGTCTGTAGTTTAATTAGAAACCAAGTTACTAGGGATGGTATCTTAATAATATTAAAGCCTAGGTCACTATTAAATAACACATTCTGCTTTTTAGACACGATACAATATACCCATTGTTATATTGTATATGTTTTTAATTAAATAGATCATTTCTACATCTTAACCGAAAAGTCCTTACGTAAATTAACTTAGTTACCCGTATACCGATCTTTACCTTCTCTCACAGCCAAGTTACAATAGGTTAGTTTGGTAAGGCAAGTTTCCCACCGAATAAGCACACTTTTTTGTTGTCCATAAGTAAGCATTTGCTTACCCCCAAGCAGCAAATTAGATTTGCTTACCTTAACCACTCTCCCCACGCCGGTTATCAGTTATTAGAGGTTGATTCTCGATTTGAGCAAGCCCAACCCGAGGCATCAGGTTCTCAGCAATCAGAGGAGAGAAAAATGTTTCGTTGCCACCGAGGCAGGCTGCGTTCCGATGAGAACGCTTCTCAGCGCGCCTATCGATAGCCAGTTATCGATTATGGTGAGTCATGACTCCATGACAGGCCACGAGCCAAAAACGGGTGGCGGCGGGAGGAGGGTCGGGAAATAAAAGAAAAAGGCGCCCACGCCAAAGTATCTGAAGTAGCTGGGGGCTCCCACAAGGGGCAAACTCGTTTGTCAGCATCAACAAAAAAATAAAGCTAAAAAAATGCCTCCTTCGTTTGACCAGCCCAGCAGCAGCAGCAGCATCATTCATCAGTTTTTTTTTCTGTCGACTGCAACTTTTACATTGCAGCTCATTTCCATTTCCATTCCATTCCATTCCGCCGTACCGCGAGCATTACAATTTTTAAAGATCGTGGCGGCGCGGCTTCTTTCTTCGCTTCTCCAGCCAGCTCCCTCTTTTCGATTTTTCTTCTGGCAGCTTCTTCTGCTGCTTCCTTGGCTGCTTTATTGGGTTTCCTTGGCTCTGATAGTGTTGCATGACCTCCTTAGGGCGTATCTCTGTGCTTAAGCATCCAATTCACCCTGAAGATCGTTGCAGAAACGAGAAAGAGATATGTTTGTATGTATGGGGGATAATTTACAGGCAGGCTTCAAGGAGTTGGGGGGCTTACACGGACGCCCCTGGAATTGGCGTAATTGTCGCAGTGATTTTGTGACTGGTGTAACCGAGAGATGCCTAAGCAACACCAGTATCAACAGCCTATAAAATCTAGTCAGCTAAGCATAGTTGACCTAGTTTTTATGGGCTTTTTAAGCTAGCAGATTAGGCAAACCGATATAGCTGACCGATCCGGATTCACTTTAGTTATTTCCCCACCTTTTTTTTCCATAGCTTTTGCTTAACCTTCTGCCGTCAATTGTCGCCCATTCAGTGTTTTTCTTGTTGTAATTCTTATTCATCATGTAAATTGCTTGGATTGCATACAATAATATGTATAATACATACACATGCAGTGTGTTTGTGTCTTTGTATGTGTGTTTTGTGTGCAATTTTCAATTAATTCATTTCAATTGATGCGAATTGCACACGACAATTTAAAAAAAGCTGCAGGAACTGCAGTGCAGCGAGGGGAGATACACCAATTTGATAAGTCTGGCCTTTTAATTGCGGCCAATCAAAAATTCTAATGACACAAAGCTCTGGGGAGGAATTACAATAAATGGATTGGGGATCAGCCAAGGATCGTGCGAAAGTGTGACCAAAGCCATATTTATAGGCGGTGGGAAAGTGCACTTGATAGTCGTCTATAGTGTTATTTCCTTTTTTATATTAAATAGCAAACATAAGACTAAATAGATCCATATATCGTTAAAGCTTAAGTGACAGTGTGACCAAAATAATACAAATTTCTAGTAGGAAAATGCTTTATTGCCACTGTGACACCTTTACTTCTTGTTTATTTTTACATAACTTGAAATGCAGCGACATTGAGTATTGAGATAAGCTTACGTACGATTGTGTTAAAGATAAGTAAAGTTTAGTCACTTGAAAACATAATCTTGGGCTTAGCTAAAGATCGTGTGAAAGTGTGACCCAAGTCAGAATTTGCTCTCATTTATTGCACTGGGAAATGTACGCCTATTTCGTACTTTTTTGCGGCCCATTGAGCAATCCCAACCGAATTACAACAGCCAGCGAACAAGCCAACAACGAAACTGACACGACACGACACGAATCGCCCTGTGGACATCACGTTGTAACTTGCAATAAGAGTAAGAAACAAAATAACAACAATTTGGAATTTGGGCGGTGTAAAAGGGGGAGGGACACAAGTAGGAGTTGCACTCATTATGCAAAATAAGGAAAGAACAAGAGAGGATGAAGACTTCGACTTCGAACTTTAAAATGACTTACAATGTTTGAAATACTGAAAAATACCAAAGGAAGAAAATAATATTGTACTTAAAATGTAGCTCCTTTTGACATCCTTTTTGGTTCTTTCTCTTTTTGTTTTTTCCGCCGCTTCGTTTTTGTTTTCCTTCCTGTTTTTTTCGTTGCCAGCAACAAGTTGCAGTCGCAAATAAAATAAAAATAATAATAACAAATGCCGCTCAACACAGGCAAATATTTTCTTGCATTCATACACATGTACATACATATGTATGTACGTATGTATGTATGTGTGTACATGTGGCCCTTCTTTTGTGGCATTAAAAAACCGACCAAGCAAGAAAAATCATAAAGAAAAAACAAAGCTCGTGGGCGAGACTGAGAGAGAGCTCTACATAACAAATATCTGTATGTCAGTTTGTATGTAAGAAAATACCATTGCAGTGCGATTTAAATCCTCCAACACACACACCAAGATAAATAAAGCGCAATGAACGAAGTCCAAAAACTCGATCGCTTAAGAGAGAGAGAGAGTAATAATGAGGGGGGGGAATGGGGGCAGAGCGTTGCGAGAGAGCGTCTCAGCTTGAGAGAGCGAAAAAACGAAGCGCGCGCAGCATAAACAGAATTTTTTCATTGTTGTGCGAGAGGGACAGCCTGAGAGAGGGAGATAGCTTGGCGCGCATTCGAAATAGTTGACCGCGGCAGCGACGCCGGCAGAGGCTTGGGGCTCGCGAGATATGAGACCGTGGGAAAGAACAACCAAAGACGTGTTGTGTACTGGGTGCTTTGTGTGTGTGTGTGTTTGCCCACATGTATGTTGGCACAGTGGCGCTCAAAAATATAGCCCATAATTAATGTAAATAAAACATTTTCGAATTAGTACTTGATTTAAGCGGAAAAATCATTACTGTGGGGCAATAAAAAAAAACCATATAAAGAGCGGGTAGACCCCAACCATGTGAAAAATGCATTGTGCTTGTAGTACTTTTATTTTAATGGCAATAGATACCCCATTAACATTAGTTCGATATTTCCAGGATATACAATTTTTTAAACGAAATACATTGTTTTAAAAACATGTCTTAGACCCATAATTAAATCCGAAATAAAAATAACAAATTCAAACTCGATATTTTTATATTTATATATTTCATAAATCTATTTTAATGTCCTACACTGTACGCGTGTCTGTTAAATGCGGCTGCATGTGTGCGTGCTTTTGCCTTGCCTTGTCTGTTTTCACGTTACATTTTGTTTGCCCATTCGCTTCGCATGCGCAGCCGCCAAAAGCGAAGCGCAGGCGCAGCATGGTAGGAGAGGGAGCGAGAGAGTTTATATCAGGTAAACGGAAAATCCAAGAAATAGAGAAAGAGAGAGAGTGTGTGTGCGCGACGCCGGCTCTCTCCCTCTCTGAAAAACAAACATGTGCAGCACAGCTGCAAAGCATTCCTTAGCAATAACAACAACAAAAACAACAACAACAACAGCGTCTGAAATACAAGCAACAACTTTAAGCGGCCGTTGCGTTTTGTGCGGCTGCTTCGCCCTGCTCTTCGTGTTGTTATTATTGTTGTTGTTTCTCAACCACTTTTTTTTGTTGTTGCCTACTCCATTCCTCCTCGTGTGCTTTGTTGTTGTTGCTGTAAACGTTTTCGTTTATTGAAGCATTTTATGATGTTGCCATAAATCTGATTATGCACTCCATTGCACAGTGGAAAGAGGATATAAGGCAGCGTCAAAAAGAAATGGAGTAGGAGAGAGAGAGAGTGAGAAATAAAAATATCACCAAGATGAGCGTAAGTGTGACCGTATTTTGGTTAAATATCAAGAGTTTTGAGCTTAGCTATCAGATCTACGAAACCTCCTCGAATATTTGAACTTTATCTTAGCTTAATTAATTTTTTTAATTTTATAGAGAGCAGAGCATGCATTAGGAAAGTTGTAGGTATAGACTTTATACATTATTTATAAGGGAATGTAGATTTTAGTGTAATTTTTTTTAATTTAACAATATACATAGGTGGGGTAAAAAAAGAAGGATTATATATTTTTAAAGCTACCGTAATTGATCATTTGTGATTTTTATGTGTTGCTTGCAATCGAGAATGTGAAGGTTTTACTAAAACCTCTGCAAGGCTTGGTTTTGTGAGGACAAAGAGTTAAGGGAGTCTAAAGAACCCTTTGAAATACCTATTTAAGAACTAATCTATTTATTTTGATGTTAGAATTGCAAGTTTTCTTACTTGTTTCTTTTTTATTCGTATTACAAAGAAGCTAAGGTAATACTAATACCGCCAAAAAGTAGGCAACGTCTAGTGTGGCCATCTATTATAGGGTTTCGGCTTTTAACCTCTTGACTTGATTAATTAAATGATGACAACGACGATCCCTAATGGAATACATCTTCTTATCCTCTTCCAGGTTTCGAGGGCAAGAACTGCGAGCAGAACTTCGACGACTGTGTGGGCCATCTTTGCCAGAACGGAGGCACCTGCATCGACGGGATCTCGGACTACAGCTGCAGCTGTCCGCCCAACTTTACGGGTCGCTACTGCCAGGTGGACGTGGACGAGTGCGCCCAGCGGGAGCACCCGGTGTGCCAGAACGGAGCGACCTGCACCAACACCCATGGCTCCTACAGCTGCATCTGTGTCAACGGCTGGGAGGGACCGGACTGCAGTGTCAACACCGATGACTGCAAGCAGGCGGCCTGCTTCTACGGCGCCACCTGCATCGACGGAGTGGGCAGCTTCTACTGCCAGTGCACCAAGGGCAAGACGGGACTGCTGTGCCACCTGGACGACGCCTGCACCTCGAACCCTTGCCATGCGGACGCCATTTGCGACACGAGTCCCATCAACGGCTCCTATGCCTGCTCCTGCGCCACCGGCTACAAGGGCGTGGACTGTTCCGAGGACATTGACGAGTGCGGCCAGGGATCACCGTGCGAGCACAACGGCATCTGTGTGAACACCCCAGGCAGCTATCGCTGCAATTGCTCCCAAGGATTCACCGGCCCACGCTGCGAGACGAACATCAACGAGTGCGAGTCGCATCCGTGCCAGAACGAGGGCAGCTGCCTGGACGATCCGGGTACCTTCCGGTGCGTCTGCATGCCGGGCTTCACGGGCACCCAGTGCGAGATCGACATTGACGAGTGCCAGTCGAATCCGTGCCTGAATGACGGCACCTGCCACGACAAGATCAACGGCTTCAAGTGCAGCTGCGCGCTGGGCTTCACCGGAGCCCGGTGTCAGATCAACATCGATGACTGCCAGTCACAGCCGTGCCGGAACCGGGGCATCTGCCATGACTCCATAGCGGGCTACAGCTGCGAGTGTCCACCGGGGTACACCGGCACCAGCTGCGAGATCAACATCAATGACTGCGACTCCAATCCCTGCCACCGGGGCAAGTGCATCGACGATGTGAACAGCTTCAAGTGCTTGTGCGATCCCGGGTACACCGGCTACATTTGCCAGAAGCAGATCAACGAGTGCGAGTCGAATCCCTGCCAGTTTGATGGCCATTGCCAGGATCGTGTGGGCAGCTACTTCTGTCACTGCCAACCCGGAACGAGCGGCAAGAACTGTGAGATCAATGTGAATGAGTGCCACAGCAATCCCTGCAACAATGGAGCCACCTGCATCGATGGCATCAACTCGTACAAGTGCCAATGCGTCCCCGGCTTCACGGGGCAGCACTGCGAGAAGAATGTGGACGAGTGCATTAGCAGTCCGTGTGCCAACAATGGGGTCTGCATCGACCAGGTGAATGGCTACAAGTGCGAGTGTCCGCGGGGTTTCTACGATGCCCACTGCCTCAGCGATGTGGACGAGTGCGCCTCGAATCCGTGCGTGAACGAGGGTCGCTGCGAGGATGGGATCAACGAGTTCATCTGCCACTGTCCGCCCGGGTATGCCGGCAAGCGCTGCGACCTGGACATTGACGAGTGCAGCAGCAATCCCTGCCAGCACGGCGGCACCTGCTACGACAAGCTGAACGCCTTCAGCTGCCAGTGCATGCCCGGCTACACGGGCCAGAAGTGTGAGACCAACATCGACGACTGTGTGACCAATCCCTGCGGGAATGGTGGGACCTGCATCGACAAGGTGAATGGCTACAAGTGCGTGTGCAAGGTGCCCTTCACGGGCAGGGACTGCGAGAGCAAGATGGATCCCTGTGCCAGCAATCGCTGCAAGAACGAGGCCAAGTGCACGCCGAGCTCGAACTTTCTGGACTTTTCCTGCACCTGCAAGGTGGGCTACACGGGTCGCTACTGCGACGAGGACATTGACGAGTGCTCTCTGAGCTCCCCGTGCAGGAATGGAGCCAGTTGTCTCAACGTACCTGGGTCCTATCGTTGCCTCTGCACCAAGGGTTACGAGGGCAGGGATTGTGCCATCAACACGGACGACTGTGCCTCTTTCCCCTGCCAGAATGGAGGCACCTGCCTGGATGGGATCGGTGACTATGATTGCCTGTGCGTGGACGGCTTCGATGGCAAGCACTGTGAGACGGACATCAACGAGTGCGTGAGCCAGCCCTGCCAGAATGGGGCCACCTGCAGCCAGTACGTGAACAGCTACACCTGCACCTGCCCCCTCGGATTCAGTGGGATCAATTGCCAGACCAACGACGAGGACTGCACGGAGAGCTCCTGCTTGAACGGCGGCAGCTGCATCGACGGCATCAACGCGTACAACTGCAGCTGCCTGTCGGGCTTCTCCGGCGCCAACTGCCAGTACAAGCTAAACAAGTGCGACTCCAGTCCGTGCCTGAACGGAGCCACCTGCCACGAGCAGAGGGACGAGTACACCTGCCACTGTCCCAGCGGCTACACGGGCAAGCAGTGCTCCGAGTACGTCGATTGGTGTGGGCAGTCGCCCTGCGAGAACGGGGCCACCTGCAGCCAGATCAAGCATCAGTTCAGCTGCAAGTGCTCTGCGGGCTGGACGGGTAAGCTGTGCGATGTCCAGACCATCTCCTGCCAGGATGCGGCGGAGAGGAAGGGCTTGAGCCTGCGCCAGCTGTGCAACAATGGAACGTGCAAGGACCATGGAAATAGCCACGTCTGCTACTGCTCCCAGGGCTATGCGGGCAGCTACTGCCAGCAGGAGATCGACGAGTGCCAGTCGCAGCCGTGCCAGAATGGCGGCACCTGCCGGGATTTGATTGGTGCCTATCAGTGCGATTGCCGGCAGGGCTTCCAGGGGCAGAATTGTGA
The DNA here is from genome assembly GCA_008042535.1 of Drosophila tani. Lineage (NCBI taxonomy): Eukaryota > Metazoa > Arthropoda > Insecta > Diptera > Drosophilidae > Drosophila > Drosophila tani. The sequence continues at coordinate 8,219 of VNJO01012681.1, read as the reverse complement.
GCTTAACATTGACGACTGTGCCCCGAATCCGTGCCAGAATGGCGGCACCTGTCACGATCTGGTGAAGAACTTTAGCTGCAGCTGCCCACCGGGCACTCTGGGCATTATTTGTGAGATCAACAAGGACGACTGTGAGCCCGGAGCCTGCCACAACAATGGCAGCTGCATCGATCGAGTGGGAGGCTTTGAGTGCGTGTGTCAGCCCGGGTTTGTGGGTGCCCGCTGCGAGGGCGACATCAACGAGTGCCTGAGCAACCCGTGCTCGAATGCCGGGACCTTGGACTGCGTCCAGCTGGTGAACAACTATCATTGCAACTGCCGGCCCGGCCACATGGGTCGCCACTGCGAGCACAAGGTGGACTTTTGTGCCCAGAGTCCCTGCCAGAACGGCGGCAACTGCAACATCCGCCAGAGCGGCCATCACTGCATCTGCAACAATGGTTTCTACGGCAAGAACTGCGAGTTGAGTGGCCAGGACTGCGACTCGAATCCCTGCCGGGTGGGTAACTGTGTGGCGGACGAGGAGGATGGCTTCGGGTATCGCTGCGAGTGCCCCCGAGGCACCACCGGCGAGCACTGCGAGGTGGACACTCTGGATGAATGCTCACCCAATCCCTGCTCTCAGGGCGCCGCCTGTGACAATCTCCTGGGCGACTTTGATTGCCTCTGTCCGAGCAAGTGGAAGGGCAAGCGCTGTGACATCTACGATGCCACCTATCCCGGCTGGGGTGGTGCTGGAGGCTCGGGAGCGGGCAACGAGCGGTATGCCGAGGATCTGCAGCAGCAGCGGGCGATGTGCGACAAGCGGGGCTGCACGGAGAAGCAGGGCAACGGCTTTTGCGACTCGGAGTGCAACAGCTATGCCTGCAACTTTGATGGCAACGACTGCTCGCTGGGCATCAATCCGTGGGCCAACTGCTCCGCACACGAGTGCTGGAACAAGTTCAAGAACGGCAAGTGCAACGAGGAGTGCAACAATGCCGCCTGCCACTACGATGGCCACGACTGCGAGCGGAAGCTGAAGAGCTGCAACAGCCTGTACGATGCCTACTGCCAGAAGCACTACGGCGATGGATTCTGCGACTATGGGTGCAACAATGCCGAGTGCAGCTGGGATGGGTTGGATTGCGAGAACAAGACACAGTCGCCGGTCCTAGCCGAGGGTGCCATGTCCGTTGTGATGCTGATGGAACTGGAGCAATTCCGGGGGATTCAGGCACAGTTTCTGCGCAACATGAGCCACATGCTGAGGACGACGGTGCGGCTGAAGAAGGACGGCATGGGACGGGACATCATCATCCCGTGGAAGGACAACGTGCGAGTGCCAGAGATCGAGGACACGGACTTTGCGCGCAAGAACAAGATCGTGTACACGCAGCAGGTGTACCAGACGGGCATCCAGATCTACCTGGAGATTGACAATCGCAAGTGCACCGAATGCTTCTCGCATGCCGTTGAGGCGGCCGAGTTCCTGGCCGCCACCGCCGCCAAGCATCAGCTCCTGGACGACTTTCCCATCTACAGTGTGCGTGGGATTAAGAATCCGGGTGACGAGGACAACGGTGAGCCGCCGGCCAATGTCAAGTACGTGATCACGGGCATTATCCTGGTCATACTGGCCCTGGCCTTCTTCGGCATGGTCCTGAGCACTCAAAGGAAGCGTGCTCATGGCGTCACCTGGTTCCCCGAGGGATTCAGAGCCCCAGCGGCTGTGATGGGTCGTCGGCGTCGGGATCCGCATGGCCAGGAGATGAGGAATCTAAACAAGCAGGTGGCCCTGCAGTCACAGGGTGTGGGTCAGCCCGGTGCCCACTGGTCGGACGATGAGTCGGATATGCCGCTGCCCAAGCGTCAGCGCAGTGATCCCGTCTCCGTGGTGGGGCTGGGCAACAACGGGGGCTATGCCAGCGATCACACCATGGTCAGCGAGTACGAGGAGGCGGATCAGAGGGTCTGGTCGCAGGCCCATCTCGATGTGGCCGATGTGCGCGCCATCATGACACCGCCGGCCCATCAGGATGGGGGCAAGCATGATGTGGATGCCCGCGGCCCGTGTGGCCTCACGCCCCTAATGATTGCCGCCGTGCGAGGCGGTGGCCTGGACACGGGCATCGAGGACATTGAGAACAATGACGACAGCACGGCTCAGGTTATATCGGATCTGTTGGCCCAGGGAGCGGAACTCAATGCCACCATGGACAAGACGGGAGAGACCTCCCTCCATTTGGCGGCTCGCTTTGCTCGCGCGGATGCTGCCAAGAGGCTGCTGGACGCCGGAGCCGATGCCAACTGCCAGGACAACACAGGAAGGACCCCTCTGCATGCGGCCGTGGCTGCCGATGCCATGGGCGTCTTCCAGATTCTGTTGCGCAACAGGGCCACCAATCTGAATGCGAGGATGCACGATGGCACTACGCCTTTGATTCTAGCCGCCCGCCTGGCCATCGAGGGCATGGTGGAGGATCTGATCACAGCGGATGCGGACATCAATGCGGCCGATAACTCGGGCAAGACGGCCCTGCACTGGGCGGCGGCGGTGAACAACACGGAGGCCGTGAACATCCTGCTGATGCACCATGCCAACCGGGACGCGCAGGACGACAAGGATGAGACCCCGTTGTTCCTGGCCGCCCGCGAGGGCAGCTACGAGGCCTGCAAGGCACTTCTGGACAACTTTGCCAATCGCGAGATCACCGACCACATGGATCGCCTGCCCAGGGACGTGGCCAGCGAGCGACTGCATCATGACATCGTCCGACTGCTGGACGAGCATGTGCCACGGTCCCCGCAAATGCTGAGCATGACGCCGCAGGCCATGATCGGCTCACCGCCGCCGGGACAGCAGCCGCAGCTGATCACACAGCCGACGGTTATCTCGGCAGGGAATGGCGGAAACGGTGGCAATGGGGGCGCCGGCGCCGGGAAGCAGAGCAGCCAGGCGGCCAAGCAGAAGGCGGCCAAAAAGGCCAAACTCATCGAGGGCAGCAGCCCGGACAATGGGCTGGACGCCACGGGCGGGAGTCTGCGACGCAAGGCGAGTTCAAAAAAGACAAGTGCGGCCTCAAAAAAGGCCGCCTCCGCCGGCCTGAATGGCCTCAATCCTGGCCAGCTGCCGCCCTCGTCGGGCCTCCAATCGGCGGCGGTGGCGGCGCAAGCAGCAGCAGCGGCAGCGGCAGCAGCTGCCGCAGTGGCAGCGATGTCCCACGACCTGGACGGTGGCTCGCCGGTGGGCGTGGGCATGGGCGGGAATCTACCCAGTCCGTACGACACCAGCTCCATGTACTCGAACGCGATGGCCGCCCCGCCGCCGAACGCGAATTCGGGGACCAAGCAGCCGCCGAGCTATGAGGATTGCATCAAGGTGGGTTTCGAGTTTAATTCGTGATTGGAGAGATCATATTTTAACCCTTTTTTTTGCTTCCAGAATGCGCAATCCATGCAATCGTTGCCTGGCAACGGCCTGGACATGATCAAGCTGGACAACTATGGCTATTCGATGGGCTCGCCATTTCAGCAGGAGCTGCTCAACGGCCAAGGACTCGGGATGAATGGCAACGGCGGCAACGGGCAAAGGAATGGACCCGGAGGCGGTGGTGTTCCCGGTGGTGGCGTGGTGGGTCTGTGCCAGCTGAGCGGCCTGACCCAGGCCGGCAATGGCAACAGTCACGAGCAGGGGCTCAGTCCGCCGTACTCGAACCAGTCGCCGCCGCACTCGGTGCAGAGCAGTCTGGCGCTATCGCCGCATGCCTACTTGGGTGAGTTTCTGTCTTTGGATACCTTAATTCCCATTTAAATCCAAGAATTCGTAATTTAACGCCCACAAGTTAGGGATCGCACTTGTGCGATCGTGCTTAGGCGATTATACTATCGAGTGCACCGATTGTTATCGATAATCGATATATTTACATTAGATAGTTTCTTAGTGTTGCCATATCTCTTAATTATTTACATTAGATAGTTTCTTAGTGTTGCCATATCTCTAAAATATTTACAAACTAATTTCAAATTCAAATTTCTTCCCTTTTGCAGGCTCTCCCTCGCCGGCCAAGTCGCGACCCAGCCTGCCCACCTCCCCCACCCACATCCAGGCGATGAGGCATGCCACCCAGCAGAAGCAGTTTGGCGGCAGCAACCTCAACAGCCTGCTGGGCGGCGCCAATGGAGGGAGCGTGATCGGCGGAGGTGGCAACGGTGGCGGAGTGGGGCCCCAGAACTCGCCCGTTAGCCTGGGCATTATCTCGCCCACTGGCAGCGATATGGGCATTATGCTCGCCCCGCCGCAGTCCTCGAAAGGCAGTGCAATAATGCAGACGCTATCCCCCCAACAGCAGCAGCAGCAGCAGCAGCAACAGCAGCAGCAACAACAGCAGCAACAGCAGCAGCAACAGCAGCAGCAGCAGCAACAACAGCAGCAGCAACAGCAGCAGCAGCAGCAGCAGCTCGGAGGCCTGGAGTTCGGTTCAGCAGGCTTGGACCTGAATGGATTTTGTGGATCTCCGGGTAAGTTCACAGTAGTTTCTTCTGTTTTTACAGAAATTTAATAGGAATATCCCCCATATCCACAGACTCATTTCACTCGGGTCAAATGAATCCGCCCTCGATACAAAGTTCAATGTCCGGGTCATCGCCGTCGACCAACATGCTGTCGCCATCGTCGCAGCATAACCAGCAGCAGGCCTTCTACCAGTACCTAACACCACCCAGCCAGCACTCTGGCGGCCATACGCCGCAGCACTTGGTCCAGACGCTGGACAGCTATCCGACGCCATCGCCGGAATCGCCCGGCCATTGGTCCTCCTCATCGCCCCGTTCGAATTCCGATTGGAGCGAGGGCGTACAGTCGCCGGCGGCCAATAACCTATATATCTCTGGTGGCCATCAGGCCAACAAGGGATCTGAGGCCATTTATATTTGACCATAAGCTGGGCACGGATACGGGTAAGGGTAACGGGGAACTAAGGGATCTAGAGGATCTAGAGGATCTAGAGGATCCCAAGGATTGCAACAAAAGGGACTCTTAAAGAGTCCCCCTGGCTACAAACACACACACACACACGTTCTAAATCTATAAAAGCTATCTATATATACTTGTAATTCGCTATTCTCTACGATTTATATGTAGTATTTTTTCCCACGACTTCTTTTTTTTTTTTTTAACTTAATTTAAACGCAATTTCAGCGAGAGAAGAGCGAAAGAGAGAGCGCGTCATAAATGGTAGTAACTTAAATTATTAATTATTATGCTTGTTGTACAGTGCGCCGATCACGTAGATATATCTACTCATTGAGTTAAGAGCTCGTCTTGTGGCGCATTTTATTTAATTGTCGTAACGTCATCGTAGCTTCCAGTAAACCCAACATGTAGCACTTAATAATTAATGATAATGATAAAGAAACACGAAACACGAAACGAAAGGAAAGGAAAGGAAACTAAACTTAGCGCAAATTCTGATTGATCAATTTTCTAGCTGTAAGGCGCTGTAAGGCGACGCATTATATCACTAAGCTAAGTTTTTATCGAATTCTACATTTAATTAATGCATCTATATCGTAGTTCCGTAGGTTTCGAAACTGAAGTGCTTATATAAACAAAATTGTTAGACGTAAACAACAGGAAACTGCATCAAACGAACTATTTTTTTTTACACCACGTTTTTTTTTTTTTATTACTATTACTATTATTATTATTATTACTATTATTATGTATTATTACATAGTGACTAAGCTAAACTGTAAAAAGATTCTCATAACTGTTTGATTTAAGTTGACACAATTATACGAGCTATACACCCCCACGTCGTATAATTTAATAATAAATAATTAAAATTAAAATTAAAAAAAGAGAAAGAACAAGAAAAAGGGACCAGAAAAATACGGCAGTGTGACCAGCCGCCAAGTTTTTTATATATGTTTAAGGCAACAACACCCCCTTTGTATGATCTAAGCTAATAGATATTAATATATTTTCAAAAAATATATACAAAAGACAACAAAAAAGACAGAGTAGAAATCTAAAAACAAAAACGATCTTGTTCCCATTTATGACCTTTATTTTTTTTTGTTCACTTGAACTGCATTTTGGTTCTTTCGTCTCGTCTATATATATTTTTTTGTGTACGTCGTTTTTAAAGTGTAAATTGTAAAATTACTTGTTTTCCTAAAAGCAAAACTCCAAGACAGCAAAACAAAAATGCGCAAACCCTTTTTGACATAAATAATAAATATTAAAAATTATTTTAAAAGAATTCTGTGTGCTTTATTTTTGAATTAAATGTGGGTGGAAACAATCTAAGAAATAGCAGCATAATAATAATAGGTTCAGGCGGAATACCCCAGAGCTCGTACATTGGGCTCAACCCGTATATTCTTTTGGTATCTCTCCGAAAAAAAATAAAAAAAAACATTCAAAGGGCAGGTTCTCATAGCAGAACCCCTTTAATTTTATTTATCTTATGATTCCATAAATTTTAATCGGGGGAAATTATAAGCTCTCTCAGAGTGAGAATAAAAAGAAACTCTCGTTCGCTTTTGCTTGTACATTGCAGGCAAAGCGTGGAAGAAAGGGCGGTAACTGTGCCCTTCATATCTACATACACATGTTAGGTTTAAAATAAAGCGTTCGCTTTTGCTTGTACATTGCAGGCAAAGCATGGAAGAAATATCATATCTACATTCACATATTAGGTTTAAAATAAAGCGGGATGGAAAACTAATTATGCCACTCCGATTAAGATCAAACTGATTTAGGTGCTCTAATTTAATCAAACTCCAAGTAATCTTTAAAGAATCGTTATTCAATATTTATATTCATTTTCAACGGATCCCCTAGTTATCCCAAATGTTCCAGCTTATAACAGAAACCCCAAAAGAAGCATATTTAATATTTAAACTCAATATTAACAAGCTAAAAAAGCAAAATGCTTTTTAAACTAAAATGCTGACATAGATAACCGATGGATTATCTTTTTATAACCTTTAACCTTTAACCCCGCCCCTAGAAAGTTAAAGGAAACAAGTTTACATTCATGCCGTGGACAGAGGCGTACATTAAATTTAATTAATTAATCGTTAAGCGTAATTAGCTAGTGTTCCTTAGATAACGGTTCTCCCTGACGGCCTTGTCCCCACCTCGCCTGCACACGGGGGAATATCGCATGATGATGACGACGTTGAAATTTGCGTGTGCGCTTTTTATAAACAAAAAAAAAAAAGGTAAGTGATACAATTTAAAGAGTAGTAACATTTAGACTAGATCTCCTTTTTGGTTTCCTCCACTCCCTCGGTTATTGTTGTACTTGTCGTCGTCGTTGTGGTTGTTGTGGTGGTAGTTGTCTCAGAAGTTTCGTTATTTTCGTCCCCTGATGGAGATTTCTTGGCCCCCGGAACAAAGGGACAGACGCCGCCCTTGCACTCGAAGGGGAACTCGGGCCCCTTCTTGATCACATTGCCCTCGGCGTCCTTCTTCTCCCAGGGATTCCAGTAGCGCAGCAGAATCGGCTGGACGAACTTGTGCCAGATGTAGAGGAGCAGTGGAATGATAAAACAGGGCACGCACACCATCTTGTCCTTGAACGGATTAACCTGCTGTGGGCCCAAGCAAATAGGTTGGAATGTGAGTAGGCTGTAATTTTATTTTTCACTCACCTGGTTGATTGTCAATTTTCGAACGGAAAAGCTTAAGCTTTGTTTTCCTGATTTTTAATTTTATTTTTTTCCCAATTAATTTAGGTGCGATTAGCGTGACCAAAGTTTGCACCTTTTAAATATACCAACTGCTTTGAGGAATATACTAAATATACTTCCCTGTGAAACCATGGAAGGGAACTTCGATAAAATGTCTAGCCCGGACTCAAACCTAAGATAGGATTCAAAATTTGACTACGCACGCGTTAGGACGTCTTCATTGCGAACATAAACTCACAAAATCTATGTTAATTAATTTTTTTGTTTTTGAAACGTTCCTACCTCTTTGAAACCAATATTAAATGCTATATTTTGTGGGTTTTAAATGAACTGTAAGGGCGCAGAAATGTATTGAATTCATATCTAGTTACTTTGCACAGAACCCATTATACGCTTGAGTTATACATTTTTCTTGAGGCGTAAGTGGGAGCTTGAAACAATTTTGAAACAAATTTATCTCCAAATTAGACATTTACGCCGCTGGGCAACGCCGTCGCCGAATCACGAAAATATTGGTCCGGCGGCGGCGATCGACG
>VNJO01012678.1:0-62256 GCA_008042535.1 Drosophila tani | reverse complement strand
CGGAGTATTTGTCAAATGAAGTGGAAAATTTGAGTGAAATGTTCTTGGATTGATATCAGTGTTGATCTGATAAAATGAATGCTGTACTGGATGGATATGGGGGTAAAGTGGGTTGAAATTCATTCATTTAGACGGTTATTCTTTAGTTTTCAAAGCAAAAACATTTTAACAAAAAAGCTAGAGTCCTCATAGCCAAGACTCGAACCCCCGACAAGCTGTTTAAGCTAGGTGCGAGGGAGAAAGGTGGACGGTTTCACATTTATTGTCTAATAACTTTTATTTGAAACTTCCATATATGGAAAATGTGTTGTCGTCAAATTTGGTACCTTTAGCTTTTACAGTCTTAAAGATTTAATAGTTTATACGAACTAACGGACAAGCGGACAGATGGACAAGCGGACAAGTGGACAAACGGACAAGGAAAAATCAAGTGGCTGAAACAAAAATCTATACAAAAAACTCTAAATATTCCACAAAGCTAAATAATAAATTGGTTTCTTCCCTACAATCATTTCTTGAAAGCTCATTAAGTAATAATATCTCAAATTTACATTTTTATCTCCAATTGCATAAATTCATCCGAAACTATGTAAGTTTTATGTACAGTTTAGCGGCAGATGGTTACGATTTTAATAGCATTTTAATCTGCACATTTCCCGTTTAACTAAAATTCTAATCTGAATCTTTATGATTTTCCCGGGGCATCACCGCATTCACATCTCATCCGCAGAACGAGTCAATTAAGCGGCAGGAAATGTCCTCAACTCAATTCGAGGGCCATAAAAAGACGGGGAATCACTCGGACTATATCTTAACCGATCTCTCCGAGAACTGGCAAGCACCTGCTCTGCTCCGGCCTGACCGCCTCGTTAGCTGCGCGTGGCCATCGTCGTAAATGTCATAAGGAGAACATTTCGCTAAATTGGCACAAAATGTTGCACAAAATATCAAAACAATAAAATTCTGGCTGTAAAAAAGACAGTTGACCAGAGCAGAACAGCAGCCTCCTATCAGGGGGTTGCATCAGCACCGAATTCGTTTTATTTTGTAATTTTTAATGTTTTTACGAGGCCATAAAATTAGCAGCAGCCGCATTTCGAGGCACAAAGGACAAGTACGGCATCGGAGGATGAATATGAGTTTTCGGCCCATAATTCATGCGACAGTTAGATGCGAGCACTCAGATAGGCCGGGGCCATCTCTGAACGATTCCGAGGACAAGGACGAGGACCAGGACGAGGACCAGGCCGAGGATGAGTATATGAGACTGGAGCTGACTGAATGAGGCACTTAAGCAGACTGCAGCAGCGCCGCCAATTGCAGCCCAACGGCATTCCTTTGACTTATGAGGTCGCTCGAGGTGATGGGATCGTGAGGCGATAGAAAAAAGTATCGGAAACTCAGGAGATTTATCTGTTAAATTATATTTATATTAGGTTTAATTAATGTAATATTTGTTTGACCATTAAGCAAATGTTTACCAACCAATAACCATGATTAATTACAGTTTTTAAAGCCATAATCCAAATTTCCCAGGATTATTTATTTAAAAATAGCCTCAATACTGCCCATCTCTGTGTCACTTTCTGCCCTTTTGCTGCATTGCATTGATTGAGTGTTGAGAGGACGAGATGCGGCGCTGTGATCTCTCTATTATGTTTGGCCAGGCCAACAAGGCCATAAAATTTGATTGCCTTGCTGGCCAAAAAATAAGCCAGCCAGCAGGCAGGAGGAAGGAGTGGGCGCTGGCTAAAAAGAGGACGAAGGGCACAAGGAAGTCCAAGTGGAGGAGAAGGGCGACTCAGTTTGGTTTGCTGACTTTGCAGACAGGTGCATCGCGAGCCGACGACGACGAGTACTTTTTATATTTTTGTTGTTGTTCGGTTTGGATATGGAAACTCTGGCGGCCCCGGAGGCACAGCGTCGCCATAATAAACCAATAAAACGTTACCTCTGCCGCCGCCGCAGCCACTTGCAGTTCCAATCAAGTGACTTTTATTAGGGGCACGGCGAACGGCAAATATGGGGTATAAATTGCCATAGCCATATAGCCGTGGCATGTAACCAAAACAAAGTGAACTGCCGCGGGGAGAGCCTAAGAATAACCAAAGTTTTCGGCCGAGCTCAAATCGAATTAAGTCGAACTCGGGTTACCCTGTCGACTGGGATGGGGAAATGGAGAGCCCAGGGAGAGTATTTTGTTATATTTCCAAGAAAAAGAAAGTAGAACCGAAATAATCAAGAAAGAAAATAGGGAGCTATGTTATCAGAAAAATAGGTAAAGAGTTTTTTTGTAAATAAAACGAAACCTACACATCACTGAATACAATAAAAAAAAATAAATACGAAATCAAAACCTACACATCGTCGAAGAGAAACACGGAGTGTCTAGGATGAAAAATAAAATAACCACAATCCTTTAGTCTTTAGCAAAAATCCCTGAACCTCAGGGTTAATAACACAAAACCTACACATCAGCGGAAACAATTACTGTGAGCTAAGAATTACAATGACAAAACTTAAGAAAAACCTTAAAAACAAGAGTAAATAAAAGAAAAAGGCAGAATGATACCAGAAAAATGACTATTACCAAAGCAAAACCTACAACATAGGTACAACTGTACCTATGATAATAAAACAAAATATACACAAGTCTTTAAGAGTTTTTAACAGAAATACCATAAGGTTAGGAGTAAGAAAACAAAACCTACAAATTATCGGAGGCAAAAACCTTGCGCCAAGCATCACAAAAACAAAATATACACATGCGGGTGAATAAGACTTTTGATTTTCATCTAAATAATCTTTTAAGGAAAGATTTCTTATGGTTGATTTAACTTCCCAGGCTCCAAGCTTTATGTATATTCAGTGCCCAAGCCTGCCATAACCAAAACTAATTTGTAATTCCAACAATTAGCTCAACTTAAACTAGTAAATCCCTTGTAATTCCGACCTTTATCCGCTTAAGATTTTCCACATCAGATTGTAACATTTTCCCGATCTTGCATATCCGATAAGTTAGGGTATCACCCCTGATGATATAGCCACAATAGAGCCACAGCAGCAGCAGCAGCAATAACAGCAAGACAGCAGAGCAACCTGTAATGAGCCGCTTTCTTCACTCGGGGGTTCCCCTTTGCGTTAGCTGCCGCTGCTGCTGCTGCATGGTAAATAGATTTCGATTGCATGCCTCGTCGTGTCTGAGTCTCGTAAAGCAGAAGTAGAAGGAGGTAGCCAGCCAGCAGCAGCAGCAGCAGGAGAGGGATACACAATGGGGCAGAGCAACTCTGATTGTCTGCGATGGACGCGGCGCGATTGCTTTAGTCATGGTCTGCGGGACACGTGCGATAATTATGGTAATATTTGCATTTGCGTGTGGCTCCGTTAAACAGTTGAGTGAGTTGCTGGGCGCCAAGAGACGCGACTCGATCGGATTGACTCGACTTGGCGACGGCAGTGCGGCAGTGCGGCAATGCAGCTTGGAGTTGGCTCCGTTTTCCTGCCCGTTTTTGGGGGCTTCTCTTCCCGGTTACCGATCATGATCTGGCATAATGGTCTTTTAAACACAACAACTCCGCCCCAGGCGCCGCGGACTTTCAATTAAAGTCCGGTGGATTGCAAATGATTTTATTATAAAATTGGTTAAGGAAATTAAGTGTGTGCGCAGTTTTATTTGGTTTTTATTATTATATATTTAGTAATTGGTATGTAAGATTACGTATATTATGGGGTTAGATACGAGTGATCAGGCTGAACAATTTATATAATATTTTTAAATTTGGTATTTATGCAAAAACTATTAAAACCCGCGATCTTTGGGGCAATAAAATTACATTTTACTTCACTTTATTTGGTAAAGGGACGGCTAGGCTAGGCCTGTTCCAAACTTGTCACAATGAGTAATCATAAAAAAGATATTAAATTAAACTGTTTAATTGAGTGTAATTCATCCGCTTTTGGAGGCTGACGTCATGGCGGATCGGGTCAGAGGCCATTTAGGGGTCCAACAGCAAAAACATTTCAATGAGCCGCCTTGGTTTTTTGGCATTGTAAACGCCAATTACACATTACGAGAGTGCACCCAAAAAAACAGAGGAAATTAAACTTTACGATTGACCATTAAAAATCTGTTAGGCCAGATCATAAAAAGCAAAGTATTTGACATTAAAAAATTGCTCAACTTGAGCTTGTGTCGCGCCTCAAGGAGAAATTTAGTTGTCAAAATAAATAAAACTTGTTGAGAAAGCGTTCGTTTTGAAAGGAAAACTAGAGCGATGCTTTTGTTGAGGTTCTCTTTGTTATTTAAGGGAAAGCTGCTTATTCTAATTATTATAATTTATTTTAATATAATAGTAAAAGTTTATTATATTTTATTAAACTTAAACTGAAGGTTCTGAATAAAATTAGCAGGCATAATTATTTTATTTTGATTTAGGATTATTTCTTACTAAGGTAGAAATCGTTCTTCAACGGTCTTACTTTCTTAAATTAAATGTTTAATTTATTAGAAAATTTATTAAATAATAAAAGTTATAGAAGAACATTCTGTTTGTGGCATCCAGGAACGCTTCATGCTATACGATTAGTACTTCCACATTTAATACTTCTACTTGTACATTTTCGCTATACATTTTCTCTGACATTTATTAACTAATAAATTCTCACACACATTCCCAGATTTAGCCTTAAAAAGAGGAGAAAAAAATGAGAGAAAAACAAGGGAATACACAGCTCCAAAAACAGATCGTAAACTATCCCGATTCTTGGCTTGACGCCATTTAAACGCCACCAAAAACAGAGAAAACGAGAATCAAATCGAACGAGAAATCGCGAAATTCTGTTACCTGTCTCAGGTCATTGAATGCAGTTCTCTCCGTCTCACTGTCTCTCAGTCTCCCTTTCTCTCTGTTTCTCCCTGCTCCCTGCTCACTTCGATTACAAACTGTTGAATGAATTCCGCGCTGGCTGCGGCCTGTGAAAGTCGTTTCGCTAGCTCGCTCTTTTGGTTTAGAGAACCCGAAAATTGGATTCTGCTTTGAGTTGCCGCCGAATCGGAATTCCAAGAAGGACATCGGACATCTCGTCCCGCTCCTCTGGCCCCTTTTTATTGTTGTTGTTGTGTTCTCATTTAAGGCATTTTATGGCATTTTGTTTTAGTCGCCGCTTCATTATGATTTTTATGGCCACTTTAGCATGGTTGAATTGGAGGCTCCTCTCCAAAGGAGCCGGAGAGGAGTCTGTCTCGGTTTTCCAGGTGGGAGGAGACCCTTAACCGTTCTCAAAGCTCGTTATAATTTTTGTATTCCTTCTCTTTGGGGCCCAGGTGATTGGCCTTTTGGGCATTTCTCGACTGAATTTTCGCTTTAAATATCCTTGGAACTGTTCTCGCTGGCAGACGTTCTCCGCGATTCTTCTCGATTCCGATCTTGTTCCTCTGTGTTCGCCACTCGAAATGAAGTTGCTCCACTTAATTGCCTTCATTAATATGGTACAATATCAGCGATTGGAGATCGTTTTAGGGCTTAATCGAAGCGGGCTTCAAATAAGTTGAGAAATGATCATTAATTGGAGAGGAACTGGAGGAAAATTTACCCTTTTTAATGCAAGAAACTTTCTTAATCACTCTTAATTATATTTAAGAATATTTTAAGTAATTAAAGAATCTAACTATAAATAATTATAATATTTTTAAGCCACATTTCGGGACTTTTAGCCTCAAGTTGCAAACGAAATTCCCGAAATTCCTTTCCACCGTCTTAGGGGATCCCACTTGGGCTTCTTCTGCAGTTCAATGAGCTCCTGCAAGGTAAATTCCCCCGAAAGCCAGCAAATTCCTTAGAAAAGCACAAAAAGCGATCCCCTTTCCCCTTCTCGGAGCACACACACACAGGAAAGGAATTAAAAACACATAAATGTCACTTTCGAATAGCTTTTTGTTTTATGGAGCACAGCAGCATCCTTTGGCGGACCAAAACAAAAATACAAACCGGCGGAGTCGGAGCAACAAATTTTGACGCAAGCGCAGCGCACAGATACAGGCATAGATTCCAGATACACAGATACAGATACCGAGACGCAGACACAGACAGATACAGATACAGAGATACTTCAATGCCAGACGACGATGCCCGCTGAACTTGACAATGAACTCCCGGTTGACCAAATTCGAGGGCAAACAAGACAGAGGTGATTTACCTTTTGTGCTGCTCCTTGAGGAGCCTGCCCTGGCCTGGCATCGCTACCTAACAATAGACACCGATAGGCAGCAGCGATTCGAATTCGTTCTGAGACTCGCAAACACTTCTGGCGAAACCCATTCAGACGCATTTCGCACATTAACGCCCTGGAACCGAGACCGTGTTCGAACCCTCGCCGGGCATCGGGCATCTTTCGTGTGTCCTTTATTCTTTATGGCCTGGCTCTCGGTGTGGGAATCTCCTACTCTCCTGGCCAGAGACACATAACTGCAGTCGTTGGGATTCTCGGAACTGACCACTGGACTGGCGTCGGTCATTTCAAAAGCGTGCCGTAATCTCTCTGGCCGAACCGAAAAGCGAAAACAAATAAAATCCGGTACAGAATTAATGCACCTACATCCGTCGGCGTCGTCGTCGCTCTTAATCAATATCAAAAGCAAAGGCATTTTTGTCAATGAATCGATTTTAATTCGGAGAAATTTTAGAAGCCGAAAGGAGGCTGCTTAGGTCTGAGAAATGCAGGGATAAATAAGGGATTTTTCAAGGAATTTAAACTGAGTTGGTTTCAGTACTTTGGTGCCATGTTCTTTATTGAATTTGTTTGTATTTTTTTCAGATTTTAGATCATACATTTAGTGAAAGAAATTTTTAATTGGCCTTTCCAAGTCATAGATGGGCACTGAGCTTTAAGATCGGAGCCTGATAATCTTCCTAAACTTTCTTTAATGCTAATAGCATTATGTAAACTAAAGGCCCTGGACCTGTTTTATTTTTCTTATCCTTTTTTTTATGCCCAACTATTTGAAGATTTTGTTTTTGTACTATAAGGTGCATTATATTTCTTCCAAAAAACTCTTCAGACTACAAAATCCCAAGAATAATACTCGAAAATCTTTACAATGTCCCCTCACGATTTCTTTCTTCCCATATATTAATATGATATTATCCCAAGAGTTAGTGCTCACTTGATAGATACCATAAAGATGTGTGCACTCCGTGAGTCTGTGTGTGTTCTAACCCCATAAATTACATCTCTCGACGACTTGGTTTCGGTTAACTGAACTCTGAAGTAAGTCCAAGACCGAGTCCGAGTCCTGTCCCCTCACTCCACAATACCACATTGTCCACCCATTCAGAACGGCTCGATTAGCGATAATATCTCGTCGCATTGTCATAATTCTTGGCTGGCCAAGAAGAGCGCACAAAAACCCATTAAAATCTCAATGCCACTCAGCCCAGAGTCCGGACTACTCCAGCCCGCCCCTTGACCCGGCTTAGCTTTCTTCTAATCATCTGGCAATGACAATGACAATGACAATGACCCCATCGCAGCCAAGTTTGTTTACTGACCAGGCCAGGCCCGGGCTTCTACTGCTGATGCTACTGCTGCTGCTACTGCTGCTGCTACTGCTGCTGCTACTGCTGCTGCTACTGCTGCTGTTGATATATTGGAGCGTTTTGTGTTTATCGAAAGCCATCATCTAATTTTCATTAACTTGTTTTTCGCATACAATAAATCTTTGGTCCTCTCGTTTCGAGGGTCCTCGAACTCGACCCCTCTGCTAAGTGCCCGTACTCAAAATATAAACGCTAGTGCATTGCACTTTGGTTTTAGTTTCCAAAATAATAATAAAAAATTATACCGAAAGGTCAATAAATCTTTATATAGCTTAAAACCCCTGAAATAGCTTCTCCGTAATTCTTTTAATTAAATAGGTGAAGAGAAGAGATAGGGGAGAGCCTCTCATCGAGATAATAATGGGAACACTCTTCAAATAATGCTGCAGAGAGTGATGGAGGAGCAGGAGGAGTAGCACTTGGCCACCACTCGGACGCAGCATTATTAGCCAAGTTTACAGACACATTTGTCAATTTTATGGTGCCAACAGGACGATGTATGACTTTCGAGCTTTTCGGGGCGAAACGATGCCGCATTGCAATTATTATGAATCATTTTCCGGACAGCTTCAGTGGTGGATATATGGAGGAGGAAAACGGGGAATGGAAATGGAAGTGGGAATGGGAATGGGAATGGCAGTGGCAGAAGGAGATCCTGCCTGCCACTGATGGCAGGCGAGTGAGATCTGAGTTAATTACCGTCAACGCAACTTTTTTAATTCATTTCGACAAACTTTGGCATACATTTTATCTGCCTTTTCCCGATATACATCATACCCTTTTTTTAATGGGCCTTAAAATAATTATATAAAGTATTTGGATAGTTAAATTAATTGGGGAAATATTTAAATCCGCAAATAGGAAGGTTGAAAGATTTAAATAAAAATAATTTGAGTGGTTTAACTGTTTCAATTATTATAATTTTAAATAGCTTGCTTATAACTCAGAAATGATAATGTAAGAATTTTTTAAAATGTTCTTTATGGATTTCTGTGAATTCTATAAATCCAGGACAAGGGTATTTTCCATTTTTCTCACTCTCAAGTGTTGAGTGTTTTCTCCTTATTGTTTTTGTTTCCGTTTGCTGGGCGATGATGATCGATGACGGCATCGGCTTGACCTCTCTCCGAGTGTGTCTGATTTTATTGGAAAAGTTTTCTTAGCAAGGAGCCTCGCGCCTTCTCCCTACCCATCTTTCGCAGTGTGCAAATCATATTTTATGGCCATCATTATTACCTAATTTTTATGCTATGCCAAAAGGAAAACTGCTGCTAAAACTTGGTCCTGTCCGCTGGGGCGAGAAGAAGGACCTTGTTGCACATTGCCCACCCAGCCCCGAGAAAGAATTTCCCTCGACTGTCTCGGCACTGATAAAAGTTTTCTCTCTTTCTCCCTAATGTTTTTTCTTTACTTTCTTTTTATTTTTTTGGAATTTTAGTTTTGCATTTAAGCGAGCATGGCAGACAAAATGCGATTGCTAATTTTTCATGGCGGATAATGAATGATATATTGGCTGCAACAATCTGGGTCGGCATGCTGAAGGGAGCTGGGAGGCGAGGAGCGGGACAGGAGGAGGAGAGTTTAAGGCAATTATTCAAACTATTTGTCAGCACAAACTGAAAACAAAAGGAAAGGCACAAGGCGAGCCAAGTTAAGGCAGTAAGTGGATGGAATTTGGTGGTAATTAGGCAAAAGTTAGGGACTCGACTTTGATAGCAGCCAGAATGAGATATGGTAGTAAGAGAGGAAAGTGATAATGGGAAATATAGAGGGAAAAATACAAAAAGGCAATAAATTGGTGCCTAAAGTTAGTTACAAATATTAATTACTAGTTAAAAGGTTTGTTAAAGGGGTTTTTAATATTAAATGAATATTATATAATATTTAATATTATAATTATGTTCTTCAGGGACTAAATGCTTGCAATAACTTTAAATCATCTATCTCGCCCGCACTCAAAGCAACAATCAATGGTTTTGAAGACAAAAGCACTTAAATTTAAGAAGAATTAGTATACTTTTCAATCCTTTTGAATGTTCCTGTACTTAAACTGAAGATAAAAACTTGATCTGAAAATTTTAAGTAACAAAAAAAAGGACTTGGGAATTTTAAACAATTTTTGTACTTAAATTTGAGAAAAGTTCGATATCGAGAAGGTCGAATCTCCATTTTAGTGTCCCATAATCCATTCAGTTTAGGTTATCTCTCCCAGTTAAGGCTTTAATCCAAAATAGTCCATACTTTTTAAGCTGTCATTGCAACTTGCCTGGATTACTTACGCCACAGTTAACTCAATTTAACCAACAATTTTGCCACAAGACAAGTTGATCACTGTGCTTGCCTCCCCCCCCGAAATGAAACATCAAAGTTATATAGTAGAAACTGTCAAACGGTGGATCTGATAACTGATTTGTGCGATAAGCCAGCTTTCAATTTGCAATTTTCCTGCTCAAGGCCAAGGAACCTTGGAAGTTGCCTAAGCAGACAGACACAGATTCGGGGGAAAAGCGGCTGCTGGGCACACATGTAGTCTTAGTCCTCAGACACATAAAGTAAATACATAATGCTGGGCAAACGACTAATATGCGATTATGGCAAATCAAATGCTCCTCCAAAATCAACACACACGCACACACACAGCCGGGCAGAGGTAAGGGGGAAGACTTTTCAGCATTTTGCACATCTGTTCGAATCCCATTTTTTCGCTCTCTTTTTTTTTCAGGCCAGACATTGCCGGGCAAAGAAGGAAAGAAAAAAAAGTAAGTACAAACCCAAATATAATAAAAATCAGGGGCACAAACGCGGAGAGAGGGAAAGGGGCGGCGGCGTGTCTGGGCAAAGGTTACTGACACAGCACGCACATTGACCTTGATCGCAGACAGAGCGCTGATTTCTAAGCAGCAGGGGGAACGGGAACCGGGACCTGAGCAAGGCCCAGCCACCGCACAGGACACAGGGCACAGGATAATGGACACTGGACAGACGGCATAAATTATTCGCCAATTTATTTACACTCCCAACCTACACAGCTCATTGTTACATCACAAGTAAGGCAGGGAAGTGTTAGAGTCGAAGGGAAATCAGGAGTGAAAGAAAGGATATGAAACTTGAAAGGGGTTTGAACCCCAGAAATGTTTAGAATTCAATTGTTATTTTAATATTTTTTTATAAAATGTAAATATAATTTTATTAATACATTTCTATTTCTATTAAAACGCGTTTCAAATTAAAAACTTGATGCGTGTTATCTACATAAATGTTTTCACCAAATTTGGTAGCTCCAGCTTTTATAGTTTCTGAGATTTACGTGTTTAAACGGATTAACGGACAAGCGACAGGCGGACAAAAAGGGAAACGGACAGATGGTATTTTAAATATTATATATTCATTAAATTAAATTGTCATAAGATTTCCTCTTCCGAAAGTGATGTGGTTTTTATAAATCCAATACAATACTGCTTATAGTCACTGAAATTTGGGTGTTAATACAGATAAACGGACAAGTGGATAGGCGGACATACGGACATATCGTTCTATATATATCCTATCACTACATTTAATTACAATAAAAAAAAAATATTCTCATCTGAGAGTGTTGGCATTTCATAATATCCGAGATCTAGGTGTATATTTAAACAAACGGACATACGGACTGACGGACAAACGGTGAGATGGTATTAATATATCCATTAAGTAAATTAATTAATCAGAAAAGGCTGCGATTCCTATATATCCGATTCAATATTGCTCCGATTTCCGCAGATTCCAGGTTAGTCATTATATTTAGTTTGTGCCCCTTCTCCTCTGGGCGTAACGTGTCTGTAATTTAAAAAGTTTTCAATCAGCAACTAATTCGACTTTAGTTATTTCTGGTATATTCTTGCCCCATAGAAATCTCTGTTGATGATGGAAACAGCCACCGCCGGACAGTGCAGTCATTCGATCTGTTCTAAATTACTTAATACAAAATATTGTTTTGCTTGGAATATTTTATTATTCCAAAGTTCCGGATGGCAATGCAAAATCCAAGCCTCACCTAGAAATAAACTTGAACTCTGCATAAGCAGATTACACAATGGCATTGAGAGTTCGAAAGCAAAGCATTATCGCATTGCAGCGAGCCACTGCTGTCGCCGTGTGCGAATTTTAAGTAGAACAGGAACCCACGGCTGCATGGGAGCACCTCTCTTATCTTATCTCCACCTGGCAGACGACCTGCGGCCCTCTGATCGTATGATGACAGCATCCAAAAACCTAGGGAAGATAAGCCGGTCTATTTTCGGGACTGGACCTATGCGGGGACCTATGCTGGCTTCGGCGTCTGAAGCTGATATGGTGCAAATGCAAGGCCTCCCAGACAGGGGCTATATAAACCCGGGGAAACTGCACCAAAGACAACAGACTTTAGGTGTTGGTCGTTGAGCGAACCAAGGCCGGAGCAGTTGAAGAATCAGAGAAGAGCAGGACTGACAGGATCCAGGATGAAGGTGAC
Source organism: Drosophila tani (assembly GCA_008042535.1). Taxonomy (NCBI): domain Eukaryota; kingdom Metazoa; phylum Arthropoda; class Insecta; order Diptera; family Drosophilidae; genus Drosophila; species Drosophila tani. Next base: position 50,169 of record VNJO01012678.1, on the reverse strand, counting down.
CCTAGTGATATTGGCCCTTGTGGGCTGCGTGGCCGCGTTCAGCGTGCCCACGCAGAAGGTGAAGATCGCCGACAAGAGCTTCCTCGAGAAGCAGAAGTTCCTCTTCGAGATCGTCTATCGCGTCGAGGATCCCCTGATGTTCGAGGAATGGATCAAGCTGGGCCAGAAGCTGAGCACCGAGAAGCAGCACTACACGGTAAGCCTTAGAGGTTCTTCCCCTTATAGAGTTTCCATTCCAGAAACTGAAACTCCCCTTTCCGTAGACCTTCGACTTCTACATGGAGAAATTCTGGGAATCCTACAAGCTGGGAGCCCTGCTGCCCAAGGGCGAGTTCTTCGGCTCCTTGGTGAAGACCCACCACAAGCAGGCCTACGGTCTGTTCAACTTCTTCTACTACGCCAAGGACTGGGAGACGTTCGTCCGCAACGTTGCCTGGGCCCGCATCCACGTCAACGAGGGCATGTTCGTCTACGCCCTGACCCTGGCCGTGATCCACAAGCCCGAGTTCGAGGGTCTGATTCTGCCCCAGATCTACGAGATCTTCCCTCAGTACTTCTTCAACAGCAAATTCGTGTACGAGGCCGAGAAGTTCGACTATGAGGTGTTCAGCAAGTACATCATGTACGAGAAGGAGTACAAGGACATCCTGTACAAGGACTACAGCGAGTTCAGCGGCAACTTCTACTTCTACACCAAGGACTGGAAGACCTTCCAGTGGTACAAGATGATGGGTCTGGACCAGGAGTGGTACGTCGAGGACAAGTACTTCCTGCGCGAGAACTTCGCCGAGTTCGTCAACGATCCCAAGTACGTCGATGTGATCAAGGGCCTGAAGAAGTTCTACATGCCCGTGGACTACACCCGCGACATTGACTTCTTCAACCCGGAGACCAAGCTGAGCTACTTCACCGAGGATCTCGGCTGGAACGCCTACTGGTACTACCTCAACATGGACTACGCCTTCTTCCTCAACGGCAAGGAGTTCGGTTTGGACAAGGACCGTCGCGGCGAGTTCTGGATCTACAATGTCCAGCAGATCCTGGCCCGTTACTACCAGGAGCGTCTGGCCAATGGCTATGGCGAGATTCCCGAGTTCTTCTGGTACAAGCAGATCGAGTACGGTTACGATCCCCAGCTGATCTACTACAACGGCATTGGCTACAGCTACCGCAAGAACTACTACGACTTCTACACCTACGGCAACTTTGAGATGTACAACCAGGTCCAGAACTTCTTCAGCCGCGTCTACAAGACCCTGGAGACCGGCTTCTACAAGACCGCCGACGGCCATGTGATCGATCTGCACCAGCCTGAGGCTGTCAAGTTCATTGGCAACTACCTGCAGGGCAATGCCGATACCTTCGACAAGTACTTCTTCAACTACTACTACATGCTGTCCCATATGTACTTCGCCGATGTCGACTACACCGACATGGAGGTGTTCCCCAACATCTTCCTCAACTTCGAGACCATGCTGCGCGATCCCTTCTTCTACACCTTCTACAAGAAGTTCACCGATGTGTTCTACACCTTCAAGTACTACCTGAAGCCGTACACCCAAAAGGATCTGTTCTATGAGGGCATCACCATCAAGGATGTGCATGTGAGCAAGCTGGTGACCTACTACGACATCGTGGACTTCGATGTGACCAACCTGCTGAACGACAAGATGACCTTCGTCGACGGACAGTTCGTCTGGGACAAGGCTCTGTTGGCCCGTCAGGCTCGTCTCAACCACAAGCCCTTCGAGTTCGACTTCACCATCGAGTCCAAGACTGCCCAGAAGGGAGTCGTCCGTGTCTTCCTGGGACCCAAGTTCGACGAGTTCGGCCGCACCATCCCGCTGGACTACAACCGCAAGAACTTTGTGCAGATCGACAACTTTGTGTATCCCTTCGTTGCCGGAACCAACACCATCAAGCGCAGCTCCAAGGAGTTCACATGGACCGCCGAGGACAGGATCACCTACACCGAACTGTACAAGTACGTCATGCTGGCCTACGAGGGCAAGTACGACTTCCCCCTGGACATCAGCGAGCCCCACAACGCCTTCCCCGACCGCCTCGTCCTGCCCAAGGGCTGGGAGCAGGGTATGCCCATGCAGTTCTACTTCTTCGTCTCGCCCTACGCCGAGGAATACGAGCAGTTCTCCAACTTCGACTACACCTACTCCTCGGGCGTTGGCTCCGGCACTCGCTTTGTGGACAGCAAGCCCTTCGGCTATCCCTTCGACCGCCAGATCGATGAGTACACCTTCTTCGTGCCCAACGGCTACTTCAAGGACGTCAAGGTCTACTACGTCGATACGTTCGCCAAGTACTTCGAGAAGAAGTACGAGCATTTCGGCACCTTCGACTACTCGATCGAGTACTAGAAGACCCAACTGGATCGAGCTCTTAACCCTCATTCTAACCTTAACGATGTGCAATGAAAAACTCATAAAAAAAAAGTAATAATAACAGAATGAATTGAAGACAATAAAGAACCGATGAATAATTGAAGCTTTGGTGGTTTAATTTAATATAAAAATAAATTTTAGCAACAAGTTTTCCTTACTTAGCTTGTGGAAAAGCAATGAAACCTTTATTTGTCAGGATCTCCATCCAATTTTAATACAAAACCCTGAGAACTGGCACTAAAACCTCTCTTTATTTAATAATTCTGCTCAATTCTCTTAAATTAAATATTAATTCTCCAACAAAACCCCTGGAAAATCTTTAGAAATACCTAATAACTTAATAAGCTCTCTTAATTAACTCACATTAAATTCTTTCAGCAAAAACTTCCTCATTTAAATGAATTTCCATCATATTTATCACCTAAAGCATGTTGTGTTCGAAGTAGAAGCCGCCTTGGGGCCAAACATGGGTTAAGACCCGTCCAGCCGTGTCCGTCGAATCGAAATGAAACCGAAAACTGGACGCTGGAGTCCCCTTTTTACGCCAGGGCCTGGCCCTCAGTTCAGTTCTTCTTGGATTTCGCCTCGGCGAGGAGGAGAGAAAAGAAAAAGTGTAATAAAACGCTCAGGTCTGGGAAGACAGGAGAAGGGCGGCGAGGTCCTTGGGCAGGAAACGCCAAAGGTTCGTTAAACTTTCAACGCCAGGCTAAACCCGAAACGAGTCCTGAGTCCTGTCTCCCGTCTCTTGCTACGCGTCTGCTGCTCCGGCTGCTCCTGCTTTTTCTGTCCTGCCCTTCTTCGTCTGCGGCTCAGCTTCTGAGACGAGAACGAGAGGGCCGAGGCGCTCGTGCGTCGCTTCCTGGCCACGCACAAAATATCGACGCACTTTCTGAAAAGTCCTTGGGTCCCGGGTCCTTCTTCCCTCATTTGTATTTGGTGCGTCACTCCTGCCAGCTTGTGGGTATCGTCTGGCGGTGAGGCGCAACAGCAGCAGCAACAACAGCAGCAACAGCAGCAGCAAAAATGTAAAAAAGAAACGTGGAATAAAACAAAACTGCCTGGAGCAGCAGCAACCAAACCAAACCACCACCAACAACATCAGCATCGAGTGGAGTGGCATGGAATGGAGTGGAGTGGAGTGGAGTACAACCCAGTCAAAGACCTACAAAAATATAAAAAAATAAAACCAGACTAGGGTTTGCCTTTTGTCCGTGTGCGTGTCCCGGCCCTCCACCTACCGCCCACGAGGAGGAGAGCCTGTCTAGGGCTCCTTGGACTTCCTGGTGCGTAAGGAGGCAGTCGCGCACTTCATTCAATTCGAATTACTTGAGCTTGTCTTGGCCTCCATCCTCCATCCACCATCCATCCATCCATACTCCTTGTAATTGCCTGAGGGGACCCGGGCTTGGCCTATGCTTAGCCCATAAATTATCAGCATTTGCCTAAAACTTCTACACCCCGCATTTTATTGTTTGCTCTTTGCCAGGGCTCAACATATTTTAATTAAAATATAATTAAAAATAAATATGGGAGTGGAGGCGAAGGAAGGGAGGTCGGTCGTCTTTGTCTATATTTATTTCGTAGAAAATATTTAATTGAAAGTGATCTATTTGAAGGGTGTTTGGTGAGGAAAATGTTTGCTTTGGTTGTAATTAACAAGAAATATAAACGAGCATATTTAAAAGCATGCTTTTTGTGCTTTTTGTAGGCGGTAGTGGGCGTGGCTAAAGTTTAAAACCAACTTGATCTGCCTGTAAGAAGGTTTTCACAAAATTTGGTAATTCTAGTTCATTTATTTTCGGAGTTTTAAGTGTTTATTCTGATTAACGGACAAGCTGACAGACGGACAGACGGACATGCAAAAAGCACATTTCTTCGCGCCAAAAATTCAAAAATGCGAAATTTGCAACTGCCATTTCATCATCCAGCGATGCGTTGTTGTGTTGTTGTTGTATTCTTCTGGATGGCCACGCCCCGCAACTGTACACCACATGTGGCTTCTTCCGCCTCTTCCCCTCTGACATTTCTCGCCCGCCCATTATGCTGCGTCGCCTGCACGCATTTTGCGTTGTTGTTATTGTGTGTTTTGTTTGCTGTTTGTTGCTGCTGTTGCTGCTGCTGCTGCTGCTGTCCACAAATTAGCAGTCGTCGACCCCAATATCAGTTTACGACCAGAGCCAGAAGCTTGGCGTAGGCCTCAAGCGAAGGGGAATCACTGGGAGAGCAGGGAGAAGTAGGGTCTGGTACTGGAACTGGGACTGGGACTGGTCCTCACCTTGCAAGCTGGCCAGACACTGAAGAACCCAAGAGCCCAAGAGCCCAGGAACCCAAGAACTCCCGGTCTCTTGCCGCTTTATTGCACGTAATGATGTTGCCACAGTTTAGAATCGTTCGCATGTCGCTCAACATAAAAATAACAACAATCCGACACACACACGGGACACAGCAGAGGTTAAGAGAAGAGGAGCTAAGAAATTAATATTAAAATTAAATAAATATTAAATAAATCAATATAAATACTAAGGATTAATCAAGAAGATGAGATCTCTAACAGCTATTACAGAGTGAGATATACTCGTAACTTTAAGCTTTTATGTTTTATATTTTTTAAATCAGATTAACCTCCTTCAAGCTCTATAAACCTGTACCTAATAGTCCCTACCATCTCCACCTTATCTGTAGGCCCAATGAGAAATTTACCATCACTCTCTTCTCTCCACTTCCACTTCCTCCAAAGCCACATCTCCTTCACTCTCCCTGTGTCACTCTTAAGGGGCTTCGGGTTTCGACTCGGGAGTTTTTGTCTCTAACTTCGGCTCCGGGCACTTGGCTTTCCACGTTCTGTCGAGTCTGCTGGCCTGTTCCTGTTCCCCTGTTCGTTGCCGTTCTGGTTTTTTTTTGCATTCGTGCCTCGTAGCCATTGGATGCCCCTTCCCAACACAACACCCCTGCCAGTCAGCTCTTGCTCGTTCTGTTTTGCTAGCGAGTTTTCCCGCCAAATGCCTCGATGCCTCTCTCGGATGCGGGGGGAAATATAAAAGGCAAAACAAACCAAACCAAACCAAACCGAGCCGAGTCGAACTGAACTGAACTGAACCGAGCCGAGTGCAGCAGACAATACCACATGGCAAGTCCTAGGTCGGTTACACCACCACCACCACTGGCACTGCTCGTCGACGCCGCCACCACCACGACGACAGCACCACCAGACCAGAGACCAGAGACCAAACCAAACCAAACCATAACAGAGCTGGGAGAACAGGGAGCTGAGACCGAATCCAGACCACAGAGCACAGGGCAGGGCAGGAGTTCGGAACCGAGGCCCAGACAGATGCGGGCCGCAGACGATGATGAGGATGAGGACGAGGATGAGGATGAGGACGAGGTTGCGTTGAGGTAGCTACCACGCTGCCTCATTGTTGTTCTGCCGTTCCGCCGTTTCAATATTAAAAATCGACAAACGAAATCATCAACAAATCGCCCAGCGACGAACATACGTTCATGCACTGCACAAAAGCTTTGATTTTAAACTAATTTAAATGGTAAAACGATCTAGAAATAATAACTACAAGGTATTTTGAAAATAATATTCATTAAATGATATGAAAGAGTGGTTCGTGGTGGGAAATATCAACAAAAAAGGCAAAGGTCCCCTTAAGTATCATAACATAACGTATTATATTATTATCCTATTGATATTTAGTAATATCCTTTCCATGTGACTCAATTCCAAACCGTTCCCATCACCGTTCCATTCTGTTTCATTCTCGGATCAAGTTCGTATCATTATTCATATATCATATTATATTCTATCCAATCATATATTATACAGTAACACTAATTGATTATTGGATGGATTTTCTTTAAAAGTTGTGTCCCTGGCCTTGATTACGTGATGTTCCTAAAAACGTTTCATTTCGGTTCATTCCCCAATATACACTTTTTATAATATTTCTCCCCTTTCCTTGACATTATCCTTTCACGCCTTTCCATCCCTGAAACGAGACCGTTCCTATCCTAAAGTATCATGATACATGTATCATATCATATCATCATATCATATCATCATATCATATCATACCATTTCCTATCACAAACCTGATATTCGACTTGATTTTCGTTAGTATCTCTTCCCCATGCCTCAATTCCACAATGTTTCCATCACCATTCCATTCCGTTTCATCCCCAAATCGAGCACGTTGTTCCTTTCCGCCCATTCCATTTCCCCTATGCGTCGTGTGAATGAACTCAGCCAAGGACAATGATCTACGGCTCAGACTCGCAATCGGACTATAGCTCACAGCACTCACAGAGCTCAGGTCCAGTGCGAGTGCGAGTGCCACGCCTACCGCCGTTCGCAGTTTGCCGTTCGGTTTCGCTTTTATTTTCGTGTGCGATTTATTTGGCCAAGGGTTGGTTTTTTACGACTGCGGCAACGGGTAGCAGAAGAAGAAGAAGCAACCCGGCGGCGGCGTCATTGACATTGCAAATTTTACGAGGACAGCGGCGACGGCGGCTACGCCGGCAGAAGCGGCAGCGAAAGCAGCAACAGCAGACAAAACAAAACAAATCGTAAAATTTTTGCGCGCTTCCCCAGAACCCCTCCTAACCTAACCTCTAAACCCCACCCATACCCCAAAACTCCACCCCCTCATCCCTAAAGAGTCTCGCATCCCAAAACCTCTAGATAGACGGAGATGGATGCTGCAGACAGACGTCGACGAGGGCACCCGAAAACCACATGGACTGAAGTAGCGGCAGACGAAAGTGAACAATTCAAGTATTTGCCAGGGGGGCTACACACGGCATGGAAGTGGGGAAAGGGGGTTTTAAATGAAGGGGGATGGGAAAGTTCTACACAGGGAAATTAAATTGAAAGATGTAGGCACATGTAGGCACACCAAGATCACTGCCTAGGACATAGGTAAAGTACCTTGATAGGCTGTAATCGATAAATAGACGGAAGAAAGAGAAACGCTCATCTCTAGATTTTTAAGAGATTTCCAAGAGCGATAAATAAAGGGATAAGAAAACTTATAAGCAAATAAATCATATCGAATGCTTAGGTTATGATATCACCTTGAACATCGGTACTTAGTTACTACTTTTTGTGATGAAAATTAATCGATATATATCGATCATGGTTCACCTTAAGATTTTAAGTACTAAATCGATCAACTTGGGAGGAGGTAGATACCAAAGGGAATACATAAGCTCTATTTATGGATATTAAATCAAAAGAGGTAAAGCCTAGCTACTAAGCAACTTCTTTGTGCGATAAATATTAATCGATACAAGATGAGATTGAGATATATTTTTTTTTAGATTTTAAACGATTGTAGAGATCGATAACAAATACATTTTAAGTGCTTGTTGAAGTGGTATGCCTAACAAATTTCGTATATCCAATTAGTATAGTTTCTGGATTCTGAACATAATTTTATTCAACATTATAGTAAAATAATTCCCAAGATATTATGATTAAAAGTTAAGGTCCAGCATTTTAAATTTAAGCTCTCAATAGACTCATTGTGGTTTCTATAATCCTCTCTTTCATTTCTCTCTGTGCAGCTGGGACTGGCGTCATTGTCCTGCGGCTGCTGGCAGCTGGATGCGTTACGTTATTAAATATTTAGCGACAAGCCCGTAAACCCCATAAAGCACCACTCCTCCTCTCTGTCCAATCGAGAGCTTCTCTTGGCCCCCCTTAACCGAAGAACCAAACCATTTAAATACAAACGTGCTGCGACCCCCCGATCGAAAAAGGGGCAGAAACAAAGGCTGATCCCTGACTCTGGTTGTTGTTGTTGATTGAATCGCCGTTGTTGGACCAGTTAGCGCCTCTCCACAGCTCCCCCCAGGTCGATCCCTATTATCTCTTGCCGAAAATTGCACCTGCCCTCGATGTAGTTTTGCACCTGCCACCAGGCCCAGGCCCAGGCCCTCATCGCGGCGGCGGTGGAGTTGAAAGCATCGCAATGGTCGGGGTTTGTTTATTTGTTCGCCGACGGTGAGGTTATTTATTTTGGCATGTGTGTTGTGATGGCCGGGAAACGGTTCAATGTCCTTTGTGGTCAACGGGATTAGTCAGTCAGTCTAAAAGGGGTAACGGCCGAACCAGAGAGCATCAGCTGCCACAACAAGTCCTGAAGTTTCCCCCTAAAGTCCTTAAGCCTTGACGGATACATTTAAAGAAAAATACCAACTGATAAATAAGGAATGATTTCCTTGCTCACAGGTACGAGTATTCTCTATGGTTAAACTTTCCCCTTTGCAAAAATCTCATTAGGAAGTCCTTCAAACCGAAGACACAACACAGCAGCAGCAGCTCCTTAATCAAGCCAGTGAGCGCGCCAGCCTCGAGCGCCTTAATTCATTTCATTTCATTTCAATTTTTGCAGGCAAAACTTTGCATTTCAAAATGCTCAAGATGTTGTCTGCAGTCAATGGAGGAAGAAGGAAGGACAACGATCTCGAGGAAGCCAGCGAGTTGGACAAAGGGATTCGGGAACTCAACAGGAGCAGCGACATATTGGGAAACATGTTTATTTACAGCCCAGAAAAGAACAAGGACTCCGAGGCCCGTTGGGTGGTAAGGCAAGGAAGCGGGGCACCACCCAAGGAAAACCAGAATCCAGAATCCAGACGCATATTGTCATTGTCAGGAGGAGGCCAGACGTAGACGCAGACGACGACGACGACGTCGAACAATTCGAGCAATTTCACTTCAAAAATTTGCGACGTTTAGCGCGCGATTGCCACAAATCAAAGCGACATTACCCAGCCTGTTCCCGATTCGGCAGCATCCCCCTCCCAGACAGTCAGCTATTTTAGATAAATAAAAAATCCCCAAAGAAATCCCAGAAGCATTCGGAGCAACATATGCCCGCCAAATCAGGAGCAGACAAAACAAACAAAGACCAAAGGACAGACGGATGAACACGGGCCGAGATAAAGGGCGGGACGAAGGACACAGTCGGGAGACGAAGACGAAGACGCAGACAAAGACGCAGACAAGTCGCAACCGAAAATGCTTTAACTACAACGACAAAAAAAAAGAGCCAAAATCTTTTGTAAAGAAAGGAAAAGTTAACGAAGGGCAGGGTAGGCGACAGGGGCGCGGCATTAGAGATGGCAGACAGAGCGATGAACGATTATCTTGATTTGCACATTACAATTAGAGATGGCAGACGGATCGATAGACTTCAGAATTAATATCTTAATATAAGTCAATTTTAGTCTCGATTTGAATACTTTTAACGACCTGCTTGGAACTTATAAGAATGTTATTGCCTAAATTGGTAGTTCTAGCTATTGAAGTCTCTGAGATTTAAGTGTTTTTACGGACAGACGGACAAACGGACAAAAGGACAAGGCTAAAACGACTCTCCTGGTAATGCTGATCAAGAAATTATGTACATACTGGCTTTATAGATGGCTTCTTTGCCTTTTAAATTCATTTTCGGTTTACACCAAGTTATAATAATTTTCTTCCCCATAAGTACAGGGTATATTAAATATGTCCCATCCAAAAGGACAACAAATCTAGACTCCTGACACGACTCAACTCAATTTGCAGAGAATCAGAGGCCCTGATCCTGCGGGGAGAATGGGCGGCTAAGGAGTCCCACGTCTGCAGCTGTCGGCAAACGGGACGAATGTCGATGGCTGTCTCGGTGTCTCGCTGCCTCACGGCCTCAGTGCTTCCTTCGGTGCGTAAACGTAAACGTAGACATCGCAGACGACGCTGTGCCGCTACCCACTTCGCCTCCAAGTGATTTGTTGTCCAAAGTGCGAGAGCGGGGACACTTCACCAGACGACGACAGAGACGACAGCCCCAAAATTGCCCGAAAAAAAAAATAATAGAGGGCCACTCCCGTGCTGGCGGCTGCAGAAATTTACGCGTCTCTGAACTTTGACCCTCAGACGATGCTGTTGCTCTGCTCTGCGACGACTATGACTGTGACCTTTGTGGAAGTCTGGCATCGCCCACCACTGCCCTTCCCACACCCACATGCCACACCCTCTCACACTCTCTCTCGCTGGCCCCCTCAAATTTTATGGCGCCCGCCTTGTTGCTGCCTTTGTTTGGCACTTTTTTTTTTATGCGAAATTAATTTAGAAAACTTTTTCTCGGAACCCCGAAACATGTACGAACGATACGCAATTCAGGTTTCTGGCGAAATGAGGGGAGTGCCACTTTTTGGGGTTAATTCCGGCCTTTGAGGAAGGGTTCGTAAAGGTCAAAGTTCATGCTTGCAGAATGTGTGTGTGTACAAGGCCAAAACACACACAATTTTGGTAAGCTGATAACCGAAAGGTAACTACAAACGAGACAAATTATTTTTCAGGGGGTAAATGATGAAATATTCAAAGTGAAACGTCTTTAATTTTATTTCCTTTTTTTCGGTGTGAGTAATCTATAACAACGTTTAAATTCCTAGTTTTTCTCTCTAGATCTGTTTTAAGTTCCGCAGCTTGACTACTTTGCTATGAAAGATTCAAGATAGTAATTGGTTTGTTGGAAATATCCAAGTGAGTCATTAGAAGAACTCGTACTCCATCTTCTCTATAGTTCAATTAGTTGACTTTACAATAAACCTGGGAATTTATGGTCTAAATAACATATTTATTACCATCTTTTTAGCCTTCTAGAATTTCTCCAAGGGAATCGCTGACTGTTTGAATAGACTGTACTGGTAACTACCGGCCCTGAGCCTTCTGTATAGTTTATGGAACTAAATAATCCTCTTAGTTAACCCAACCTAGATATTGTAAGCATTAACTGAGTACTATGTATGGCATATTGTAGCCCTTTTAGCATTTTGTAAAGCATTTAGCATTTTATGTTAAGATTCCGCCGAGATTAAATGAAATTAGGATTAGGTAGAAAAAAAAAAAAAGACTACGGTCACACTACAAATTATAGAAGAAAACTACACACATTGAAAATAACAAGAGAGCGAATAAAAATCAAATAAATAAAGAAGAATCCAAACATAAACTACGATAACAATAATTATAGTCAATATGACTTTTTAAAGTGCTTAGGATTTCCCCCAAGGCAAGCCAGTCTCCCCAGGCTCATGTTTTATAGCGACTGTACTTGGAACCATTGGCATTGAGTAAAGCCCATATAACTTTAGGATCCACTTAACTGACCCACCCTAGATATTTATGGTCAAGATGACTTCCTAGTCTCGCCTTAGGTCATGTTTTGTGGCTACTGTACTTGGTGACGCAGTGGAAGAACTTTGAACTCGTTGGCTTTGCTCATTAACTCACACACTCACTCCTCCTCCTCCTCATCTCTGTGGTACTCAGGGACTCGACTCTTCGGTCGTGGGTTAACAACCTTCTTAGTCATGCATTCGCAGTGTGATCCATGTCTGGAATTCCCCCATTCGAAGAACGCACACCAAGCTACAGAAGAGGAGGAAGAAGCAGCAGCAGAAGAATCTCTTCCCCCATTGGAAATCCCCATCCGATCTGACCGCATCCTGAATCGCAGAATCGCAATAAAAAGGTGGCATCTGTTAGATATAAAACCATCAACACGAGACGCGAGTTGCGACGTTGCGCCATCCCGCTCTTTGTCATCGCTCCTGCCATTGAAGAAGCTTCTTCTGCTTTTTCTTCTTCTGGCGGTGCATCGAACTCGGATTCTACATCTTCTGCGCTCTCGCTCGCGCTCTTTCTTCGCGTCTATCCCCGTCTCACTTGCCATATGTATCGACTAACAACAAGCCAAAGAACAACAATAATTACGCCTCAGCTAGATCAGAGTCCACAAAAAAAAAGTTCAGAGATCCACAAAGAATTCTTCTGCTTCTGCTTCTTCCTCTCCCTCTTTTTTTTTGCACATGTTTTGGCGGGCGGCAGAGCGAGAGATGGCGCTTGGGGGTGCGACAAAGACGGGGCAGACTGGGAACGTGGGAAGGCGCACAGGCGCATAAAAAAAATCCCCAAGCCGCAGACAGTGCAAAAACAACAATAACAAGAAACTGCAGGCAGGGTAGGGCAGGGCAGGGCGGTAGGTGGGGGCAAAAGCAGAGGCAGAGGACAAAGAAGAAGAAGACGAAAGAGGTCCAAAAACAGAACCAAATGGAAAATGGAATGGAATCGAATCGAAGCGCAGTTAAATGAAATTTGCTCTCTATGCCCGGTGTTTATGTGTGTTTGTTTTGTGTCTGGGGAACACACACAGACACACACACACATAATGAACGGGGTGAATGGACGCAAGGTGACGTCGCAGTCGCAGTTGCAGTCGGCGTCGCAGTCAGCGTCGCAGTCAACGCCAGTGCTTGTTCTTCCCTTGACTTGGTGAATTTGCGCGCCAAAAAGCATTCCCCTTTCGTTACTCTTTCTTAAGGTGAGAGTACATTGGCTTTTGGGCACACTGAAAGGGTTCTCTTAGATCTGGGCACACTGTTGGGGAACATTTTGGTTTGGGGCCACTGAAGACATGCTGTACATGATGGCTTGGGCACACTGGAAATGTCTAGATATTCCTTCACTTTCCTTAAGCCTTTGTAGTTTGTTAATAGTTCCTATCGCTACCCTTTCTAAATACAAGGTATATCAGATCTGGGCAGTCTGTAAGGAAGAATCGAAGAAGGTCACTCTAGAAAAGCCTGATGATTTCCTGTATTACTTCAATACCTTTTAAGTATCGATGGGAAAACTCTTTTTGTTAATCTTTGTAGTTATTGTTTATTGAGAAAAATAGCCTTAAAAACTTGACACCTTTACATTCCTTTCCTTCCTTTAATTAAACCCTAATAGATTCCAAACTTTAAACCAGATTTATTCCCAAATCTTTAGAGTAAGCCATCTTTCAACCTTTAGCAAATTTTGCGCGCCAAAAACGTTACCCTTTGGCGGCTGTTGTTGCCGTTTCCTTTTTTGGTTACTCCAAAGAGTTGACTTTGTTTTGACGTTGACCAGACTTTACACACACACACACACTCACAAAGGGGAGAGCGCAAAAAGAGAGCCCCAAAAAGCCACTTGGCCATGGATGATGCGCCACAATGGGCGTGGCACTTTGTCGAAGAGGAGAGAGGTGAGAATCGAGAGTCAAGAGTCGAGGAGCAGCAACAGCGACAGCAACAGAAACAGGAGCAGAGAAACCATCCAGAGAAGCTTCTGCTTCTGTGGGCTCCCTTTGCTTTTTGTTTTTCGCTTTGGTTTTGGTTCAATTCAGTTCATTTTGCTTCGTTTCAGCCGCTCCCCCCCTTTGGGTATTTGTCTTTGCCCGTTTTGCTTTGATCCCCTTATTCTGTCTGGGGGCAGAGCGAGCACATTCGTTTTGTTTTTGCTCTCATTGCCATTGCACTGCACTTCGCCCGCCAATCCATCCGAGGGCCGTGCCCTGTCCTACCCGGCCCTGCCCTGCCCGACGACTCTTGGCTCTCTCTGTTCCATGTTCCATGTAATGGCCCATCGTTCCCGTCATTCCCATTGTCGTTTGTTGGCTTTGTTTACAAGCATTTGATGGACCACTAACACCGCACATTCACATTCACAGATACGGATACACAGATACACGCGGGCCCAGAATGCGCGGGATTTTCCTTTACTTTTTCCTTTTTTTTCCTTGCTTTCCTCTTCCCCCTTGCGAAAGTGGCGAGAAAATTGTAATTCTCTTTGCTGCCGCTGTCACTGGCTCCCCTTTACGCTTCCCCTCTCTCTCTCTCTCTCTTATCCTGGCCATCATTTCCATTACCAACCATTGCGTCGGTTTCTTTATTCTTTTTATTAGTTGTACTTTATTGAATTCGCCGATTGAATGAATTGCTCAATGAGCTGCCCGCCGAAGACGTGCGGATGATGAGCAGCAAATTGATGGGGGATTGCCACGCGGGCTGCTCAGCGTTTTCCCTCAAATAGCACTCCCCCCCAGCTTTCCGTTATTATTTCGCCCCTTTTCTCGAGTGCAAAGTGCCAATTGGCAATGGGGCGTGCAGATGGGAGAAGGAGAATGGGAGTGGTAGTGGAAATGCCAAAATGATGACATTTAGTGGTGTCCCACAACAGGATACTACAGCCAGTTGGGGTTAGCTTCGAGCTATTCCAACAGTTGTGGCTTTAGTCGTCGCAAAATAAGTGCTTATTTGCTTGGTTTCTGTTTCTAAATATGAAAGAATAATGATTGTTATACTTTGGAGTAATTTAAAATGAATGAATTTCGAATTCATTCCTTCCAAAATGAATTCTGGAATAAATGCATTCTTTCTTTCTTTCGAAGTATTAAATATTTCAAAAATAAAAATAAGATAAAAATAATGAAGTAAGCAATATCCAACTCATTCCCCAAAAATTACAATCATTTTCTTTATTTCCAAATGACATCTTATTCACATTTTTTCAAAATGTAATCTTAATAATTTTTTCAAAATGAACATCTTTTTCATTTTTCCCAAATGAACATGTTATTCATTTTTCCCAAATGAACATCTTATTCATTCTTCCCAAAATATTCTTCCTTCCAAAAGTTAAAAAATGTATAACAAATTAAGTTAAGAACAAGAAAGAAATTAATATCGAATAATCCCAATGAACATCTTTTTATTTTTTCCCAAATGAGCATCTTATTCATTCTTCCCAATTAATATCGAATTCATTCTTCTCAAATGAACATCTAATTCATATTTCTCAAATTAATATTTTTATAATTATTTCCAAATTAAAACTAAAATAAATGAAACAATTCATATTTGTCCTTAATGCAAAATGAATTTTATCTAAATTTAAGGAGAACAAATTGGAAATTTGCTTGATACAAATCAACTATATGTTTCTCCCTTTCAACTCTTTGATTCTTCCCTCAAAATTCCTGTTCAAACTATGTAACATATTAACCTTAAACTCAACCCAGTCCAACTTTTAACCCCTTAACCCAATCGAATGGCGGACGCAGAGGCAGAGGAAGCTCCTCCAGGGGATGCTCCTCTTGAGGAAGATGAAGAAGATGCGGAGGAGGCTATCGAGAGCGAGGACGAAGAGGAAATTGAGGACGACGGAGAGGAGGAGGAGCCGTCGGTGGCGTCGGAGGAGGATCTTTTTGAGCTGCTAAACGAAAGCGAGCCAGACGACGAGGAGGAGCAGGCCATGTACAAGGAGTATCTGGAGGTGCTCAAGGATATCGATGCCCAGAACATGCTCATTCAGGATCTCAAGGCAAAGGCCCTTCAATTAAAGTGTAAACGATGCCAGACCTTCAGGGATAAGAAGGAGTACAAGCAGCTGAGGATCTGCCAGGAGCAGCAGGACATCCATTTGCAAGAGCTGATCAACCGGGCAACTCTCCTGCAAAACTTTGGCTCCCGCAGGCTGTACGGAGAAGTAGAAATAGAACTCACGGACGCCGAGCAGAGTTGCTTCCTAAACAGACCCCCAATATCCTCAATAACGGTGTGTCCTTCATCTTCGGATGGGGAGGAATGCTGTATTAATAAGGGCTTGTGTTGGGAAACCGACTCTGACTCTGACTCGGAGCCTGAAGATTGCCCCTGCTGGTCCAAGTTCTAGGCCGTTTGATTGGAAATACTTGGGATTGGGTTCATGTCGTGTTATATAATAAATTGTGGTCTGTACAGTGTGATCAAAAATTATTCGTTAGAAGAGAGAAGGGAGTGAGATGGGGAAATATTTTAAAAATCTCCAAAGATTTTATATTTCTCAATGCAATCAATTTTAAATACGAATATCTTTGCAGAAATTAATCTGTCTTAATGTTATCTATAAAATACACGCGGAATAGCAATAAAAATGAGTGCAGATACACTCTGGCCAACATATTTTTAACCCTCCAGCTAGCACGCCATTTTCTCTAGCCCTTAATGCACGCATTTCCGTTTCCCCAATCGCTCGCTCGCTCGTTCGACTCGCTTCTCTTTTATTTTCGTACCTCTGCCATCATGAATTTTATGTTTTATTGCAGCTGTTGCGCTGTCAACGCCCCTCCGCTCCGCTTCGCTCCTCTCCTCCTACGCCGATTCACGCTTTTATTGGCACTGTGATTTCTGGTGGCTGAATCCGCCGGATTACGCTTCAAGAAGCACCGCTCCGCTCCTTCCGCTTCCCCGCTCGCATTCGCATTAATCATAAAAGCAAAAAAACGCTCCTTGCAGAATGCAGTTTAATTTGGCATGAAGTGCAGTTCGCGGCAGGGTCGCTTCATCGTTCTATCGGTAGTTAAGCGGTTTATCACCGATAACAACCTGTAAGCCAACCAAGCCAGTGGCATTTGATGACTCCTCCTGCTGCCTCCGCTTGCTACTCGTGCTGCTGCTGGACGTCGGCGCAGCGACACAAGTTGCGGCTTTTTATGGCGTCATATTTTTATGGCGACATCATCAATGTGCTGCCGGGAGATGGTATTAATGGCTGGATAGATCTGCATGAAATGTAAGCAGAATGTGGCCACAAAGAAGCCGTTATTTCCTTCGGTGACAATGTAAGAAAGGAAAATGCAAATATCTAGGATAGGTCCACACTTAACACTTTAAACTTCTTCTACATAAAAATAAATCTATCTAAAGTTCTACAAAAACCTCTGGCGGGTTGATTTCTTTTTAAATTATGCTTAAAAGTAGGCAATAATGTATTGCAAATTAAAAAATCTACTCATTTTGGCATTTTTTTTTAAATAGATTTCAAATTCTCAGCAATTTTGATGGCACTCTTGACAGTTTTTTAGACATTTCTTAATTATTCTTAATGTTTAAAATTCAATAAGCATTTATAACATAAAAATAAACAATCAAAAGAGTAATAAATGTGTCTGGGAGTTTGAAATCTATTTAAACTATGCCTAAAATACGAAAATGTTAGACATTACAAAAACTTAGCTATTATATTTCATTGCATACTTCTTGGCACTGTTTTTAATTGATTTTAAATCCGCATAGTTTTCTGTGACACTCCTGACTGTTTTCGAACATTTCTTTATTACTTTTAATTGAAAAATATGTCATATAATTGAAAATACGCAAATTTCTGCCTTCAAAATCTTCTGTTATTATTAATTAATTTATTTTTAGGTTGATATCTTACTAATACAACCTATCAAAATTAAATTTTCCTCCTAGATTAATCCATAGTCCAAGCTTAAACGCTTCTTGTTTGGCACGGTTTGAAGCCTGTTTGTGTTTTGTTGGTTAACCTTCCGTTTCTGGTTTATTTTTGGCATAATTCCCGCAGCCATTTGCTCTCGCGCGTCCCTGAAAATGACAGTTGGATTAGCTCTAACCCACACACACACACACAAGCGACGGAATCAAACGCGCAAGCACACACACACACACAGCCGTGACACGAATTCCCGACCCTTGTTATCCTGGCCAAGGACGCAATCTGGCTAAGAAGAACTGAGGGGCCTGGAAATCATTAGCCTCCGGCTGCGGCTGCTCCTCGGACTCGGTCTCGGATTCGGTTTTATCACAGCTGAATGCGCCTCGATACGATTCAAGTCCAGAGATTACGCATACGACACGTTAAACGCTTAAAGACTTGGCCCTCCCCATTGTCAGAATCAAATAAAGGACACAATTTCATTTACAAAGTTGAGAGCAAACATAGGCGGGCCGCCTGGCACACATCCTTTGATTTTTCTCAGAGTTTTTATCCTTACAAAGGCAGGAGGCGGATCTCTTTCAGCCTGTGCAAGATGCATGCAAGTTTTCCTTCTCCCATCTTTCAGGGTTTGTTTTCTTTTGTTTTCTTTTCTCTTCCCTTTTGCCCTATTGTTGCAGCAAAGAAGGGGGGTTCCTGTGCTGTACTGGCTGCTGCTGGTTTTTTGTTTATGCCTCTACTGCATAAAATGATTTCATTAAAAAAGTTGTAAACTTTTTCATTTAATTTAACTGCAGCAAACAACATCTTTTGTGCAGCCTTTTCTGCGTTGCCTTTTCGCCCAACTATCTTTTCAGTTAGCATCTGCTGCCAGGATTCGGATTCAGGCCCCCACAGTCTGAGCCACGATTTGTATTTTCCTTTTTATTTCCTTCTTTTTTTTGGGATGACTTTCAATTAAACTTTTCCGTTTCAATTCATTGCAAATTTCGCCATCCTGCTTATCCTAGATATCCACAGCAGGTGGGGGTGGCCAGTGCAAGCTTTGATTTGTGACTGCCCAACTTGCATTTAGTGGCCATCGTTAAATTATATAACCCATTTTGTTAGTTTAATTGAATTATAAAATGGGATTATATATTTAAAAGTTATTTTCCTATTTAAAATAGCTTATTTTTTACCTTTAAAGTCTGCATATTTTAAAGCTTAAAACGACTTTAAAGAGCCATCACATTATGCTCCCTAATGTGACATACATCTGATAATTTTCTCATCTAATTCCCATAATTTTTCATGCCTCACCCCAAGGGTATTTCGAGGGGTCGCGACTCCAGCGAAGCTTGACTTCCTTTCTTTCTCTTCTTTTTTTTTTTGTTATTCTTTTTAATCATCCAACATTCACAGAACATAATTCAATTAGGGCCATAATAGAGGGTTCGTGTGTGTGTGTGTGCGTGGTGTGTGGAGTGTGTGCGCGCGCTGGGACCACCCCTCGAGTCCCTCATCATGTGGCACGACACAACATGTCGTATTAGTAATATTTAAACACAAAAGCTCAGCAAATGTTGACATGCGTTGCCATTAGACGGACGTAACATAGCGATGCATTCTGACACGCACAAGGGATGATCGCGGGAGGCAGCGCGGCGCGGGGCGTTGCGGCGCGTTGGGGGTGTGGACCGGCGACCTATGTTAAAAGGAAATTCAATTTTCGCACAAAGCAGGCCGAGAGGAAACGGAGGAGAGAAAAAAAAAAACAAAGACCTACGTAGAATGAGCGAACGCCAATAATAACAACAATAATAAGCTGCTTAGGAGCCAGCGATGCGAAAGTGAAGAAATGCGTTGTAATTCCACATGATGAGCTGAGGGGTTGGAGACCTCCCCCCAACCCCTGGGGGCAGCAGTAACAGCGAGGGGGTGGCATTAAGCCACTGTGTATGCTGGCTTGCATGTCAAGGAATGCGGTTGCATGTGCCACGAGCAAGACTTCACTCACACAGAGCGAAAAAATGGAAGCAAGAAAGGCTGCTGCCTTAATAGGGGTTTTTGATCATTTCCGTGGGATACAGAGGGCCAGGCAAAAATTTTTAGTAAACTGAATATGTGTACAATCTTCAAGAATGTTGTTACCAACTTTGGTAGCTCTAGCCCTTATAGTCTTTGAGATCTATGTGATTATTTGGATTAACGGACAAAGGGATAGACGGACAAACGGACATGGACGGACAAACATCACTTATAAGGTCGGAAATGCCTTATTCTGCCTGTTGCTAAATTAAAATAACCTTGTAGATTTAAAAATAAAATAAAGAAAAATATTTATGACCCCTTTTCAGTGATACTTTTTCTCTCTGCACCAGCTACTCTCCCCCTTGAGTACGCCCCTGGCCAGGAGTACGAGTGGGTGTGTGTGTGTCCGCCTGCGCTGTGTGTATCTTTCTATGAAATGTGTCATGTTGACAGCGTGGAAATGTCACTCATGCGGCATCGTAATGAGTTTTGCCAGCGTCAGCGACGCTGCAACAAACAGCACAAAAAAAAAAAAACCCTACATACCCCCAAGTTGCAACTTTGTGGGGGAAAAAGGGACAGAAATTCGTTTGTCACATTGTTTGCCCCCTAAAAGTCAAGAAAGAAATCATTGGGAATATTGAAAAGCTGGGCTTTCTTAAGGGGTTTGCTAAGAAATTCCTTTAGAATTTAATACAGAAAGGAAATTTAATTCGGTTAAAAATATATTGGCAGTGCCTTAAATATTAAATGTTAAAGGCAAGTCTCAAGGATAATTGGCTGCATTTCCTCACTTCTTCTCCCATATCCTTGTAACAAGAAACTGCTGTACAATCTTCATAACTCTCAGTTACATTACAAAGATAAAACACATTATTTCTTGGCAAGCCTGGGCGCATCAATTCAAAAGTCTCTGGTGAAAGCAGAAGGGAAATATCATGAGTGGGAGACAAAAGCCAAAAGCCCGCACTAGAAAATAAGACGAGAATAAATTTGCCTGTTGGCCATCACCATCAAAAAGTGTTTTGTTTTTGGCTTTTCCGCAAAAAAAGAAAGAAGCCCACCCACCGAGCACAATGAGCCTAACCACGCCCCCCGCCCACACATACATATAACATCAGGCATATAGCATATAGCATATATAGTATTTACGGACGTGCAACGTAACCGTAGACGTAGACGTAAACGTAGACCGGAACCGAGAGGGAGAGAGGAGGTAGAAAGCAGCAACCGTCGTAGAATATCCGTTGTAGTAGAATTTCACAATAATTGCAATGCAGTTGCACACACACAAACACACACCTACAGCCAGGAAAATATAAATATATATAGTATATATAGTAGTAGAGTATAGTCTATAGTATGCTCTATATACTCTTGCCTTTTTCGTGTCAGGGAGAGTGAGAGAGTGAAAGAGAATGCAGCAAGGGAAATATCGATCGATTTTTAAATGAATTTAGGTCACAGCGAGAAGCCCCCCCTTCGACGACGCTGCCGCCGCCCTCTCCCTGGGGGCAACTGCAGTCATGGATGTGGGATGGTGGGGGACTGGGGGTTTGCATCTCTCGCAGATACAACCGAAATGAAAATGTCAGCCTGCCAGCCTGCCTTCTGCTCACGTAACTTATTTTAATTCAAATCAAATGGGGAAAATAGATTGAAATGAAGGCGACGGCGGCGGAGGCTCTCCTTTTTCGGGGCAATATCTGGGGAGTTGCTTGGGACAGGGACTGGCATTGGGATTCGTATGGGGATTGGGGGAATTGATGGGAGGAAGATGGAGGAGGTACGTCCACACGCACTCGGAATTTTCCCTGGCCTTGGCTTGCCAGGAAGGAGAGAATAATAGTGCATTCAAATGGTGCACCGACAGAAATAATTGGGGGAAGTTTATATTATATTTATTTAGAATTAGTTTTTCATTTCAAACTTGAGGGAAACTATCTTAAGATTTCGCAAGAACTGCCGCTATCGTTGAAATGAATCGATGAACCTTGCAGTAACTGGCATCATTGGTGAGATGAATCTTGGCAAAACTGGCATCATTAGTAAGGTGAATAAATAAATATATATAGTACTGGTTGCTATGATGAGTAATTAAATTTTGCGTAGAACTGGCAACGATAATGAAATAAATTATTGAATCCGGGCAGAGCTGGCTTCTTTTAAGAGAAGAAATAATAAACATTGGCAGAACTGGTCTCATTGGTGAGATGCATAAATGAACCTTGGCAAAACTGGCATCATTGGTGAGATGAAATTATAAATCTTGATAGTACTGGCATCATTGTTGGACAGAACTAGCATCATCCCAAAATGATCTCAGTCATGATACAATAAGGTGATATAATTGCATCATGACCTCAATAAACCGTGACAGAACTAGCATCATTTCAGTGAATAATCTAAGAGTAAAGGGAAATATATAAATTTCTCCGTATCTTGATTTGCAACAAATACTATCCCTATCTAAAAATTTCACCTCACTCTAATGTAATTTTCTCGCTGTGCATTTTAGCAACCCCTGGACCTTCGCCTCCCTGGATTGCCCATGCCAGACACGCGCCATCAACATGTGCATTTTACGAGCCAAAAAGAAAGATGACAGTGCTAGAGAGGTGGCAGTGGCAGTGGAAAAAAAAATCACGAGAAGCAGGAGGAGGAAGACGACGACACATTGTTGATGTCTTGGGAAAAACCTGATGTATGTAGTTACCTCCCGCCAGCCACCACCAACGGCTCTGAATGATGATTCCACCCAAGCCAGCGTTGCAACTAATTTTACGTTTTTATGACACTCCCGCTACGTGATGCGACGGAGCATGGGAACACACGGGTTAAATCATAGACAGTCGCCGCGACTGAATTCAATCACGTGTGGCCAATAAAAGATTGAATAGGAATACGAATACGGGAGCAGCTCCGAGTCAGAGTCAGAGCCGGGGAAGGGGACTAAGAGTTTTGTTACATTTGAGGAAATTTACTCGGGTTAAGTAAGTGAAAGAAAGAAGTTGAGGCGAGATTTTATATTCTCACTCCTCGACCCTTTTTGAACCTTTGTCCCCCGACTCCTTTGCCGTGTGTGTGTGTGGTCAGAAGGACACTTTATTTTTGAGAGCCACTAAAATCCTGGGAAAGGTTATGGGAAGACTGGCACCTGTTTGAGCATTAAACCCAGTTTTCCGTCGTGGCTTATAACTTTTTAATTAAGAGTTTCCCCAGTATTGATTTTCTGACCCCAGCCCAACCCAAACACATCCATTAGAGAGAGCCAAGTTCAGCTGTCATCGCATTCCCATCTAGCTAGGATTCCCCATTCTAATTATGCAATATCCTCGAGGAACCCGTAAACTGCACCTGTCACACCTTGAGGCGCCGCCTCCTACGCTGCAGCAAACTGCTGCGCAAACTGGGTTAACGATAAATTACGAATGGTGTCAGGTCCTAGTTAGGACCTTGCCCTGCCTGCCATCTCCTTTTCTCGTCAGTTCGGAGGCCAGTTGGGTGCATGTGCCCCAGCAGAGTGCTCCAGTTTCGCTCGTCACTCGTTCGGCGCTCGGTGCTCTGCGCTCGCTCGGTAATCGGTGCTCTTGGCCAGGCCATGATCTACTACCACAGCTGCCTTGCCTAAATATGCAGCAGGCCAAAAACAAAATAAACACAAAGGGATTAAGGCAAGTCAAGAAATACACTTTCCTGGGGCGTAACTAAAGAAATGAGCTGGGTTTTGGGTACTTTTTCTTAACATATAGCTTAAACCTTTAAATAACATATAGTTTTATGAATTAATCTCATAGTTTAAGATAGTTTTAGTATGGTTTTCTTCTGGGTACCTTTGATAGCTGAGCTACCCTTTGCCTTACGCTTACGAGACTTACTACGTTGTACGTTGCAACTTGCAGCGAACGTGCCTACGAACCAGTTGCACCTCACTCTCCTCCGTCTGAGGCCTCTCTCTCTCTCTTTCTGTCTGTCTTCTGGGGCAAGCCTAACTAACCTCCATCGCTTTGGCCAGACCAAACAGACCGCCCTGACGCCCTACTTTCCGACAACGACGACGGCGACGGCGACGACGAGTGGCAGGCAAGGTTCGGCCTTGGCGTTCAGCAGTGACCCGCTTTTGGCTCCGTCGTTTGTTTTTGATATTTGCAGATTTTTGCCATTTGTCAAAAATTTCTGTGGAAGGCTTATTCCTAAAAATAAGGAGCAGCAGCCCATCAAAGGCTGGGACTCCCTCCTTCTTTTTTGGGAAGAGGAGGAGGCCGCCTGCTATTTATTTAATAACCGCCTCCTTCCGCCTCCGTTAATCCAGGTCAAACCGCACCTCTCGAAGGGGGCAGGAGGGACTGTGACACAACTGAAACAAATCGAAATGGATTTCAATTTGCGGTGCACCACGATTTGATTTTTCCGTGTGTTTGATTTGTGGTTAGTTTTCGGGGAACAAAGAGAACCGCCGGGCTAATCCTTTCATTCAACGACTCCGCATCGGTCCCTCCGCCCACTCTTCGGACCACCACCGGACAGTTGCTGATTCATTCGGAGGCAAGCACAAAAGAGAAACTTCCAGCGGGAATAATACAATTAATTTGAGCTCTGGCCGCAGACGAACTTCCAGCTCCACTTCCCCATCTTCTTCTGGGGGCATTCTTCTCTCTGGATTTAGTCGTGGATGTTGCGGCAGGTCGCAAATATTCAGACGCTGCCACATTGCCAGACGATGACTTGTGTGGGGTCTCTCTCGTCGACTAGCCTGGGATCGCGAGTTTGATGGCGCTGTAAAATGACTCACAAAGAGTTTATGGGATAAAAGAGGTAGTAACTCAGAGTAAAAAGGTCACCACAAATTAATTTTGTAAACTAACTAGATGTAAAAGCGTTTCTGTAGTTATGAATCATCCAACAGAATGTGTTTTAAATTAAATTCTATTTAATATAGTTTAGTATGAATGGCAAATCCATCCTCATTTTAATTCTATGAGGTCTTAAGTTTAATTTTGCGGCTAAAAAACATTCTGTACTTATATAAAGAACCATCTCAAATAGACTTTAAATTCATGGAAAACTATCGATTCTCTGTCATCTCTAATAGGAGCTTTCAACTCTAAAATGCATTCCTGTCGGCATATTGCAAAACCAGAGCTTCTTTATTATATATCTCAGCTCCAGCTTAATACTTGCTTGAGTGTTATAAAACATCTTAATTAGAGACTTCAAATTAATGCAAATCTATCGCTTTCCTCTCATCTCTATGAATGAATTTTAGCTCAGATAAACTGCGCATCGTTTAGAGCCATCTTTTATGGCAATCACAAAAAATTCATAGCTGAGTGAAATTAAATACCGAGATAGGAGTAAAAATGCTTATATTTCTAGTTACCCGTGGGCGTAGCACTTAATGCTCTGTTAATAGCTTTGTCAAGATAAACTACTAATTAAATTTAAGCTGGACTCCACAAAGCTTAAATCTCTTCAATATTCAAATTATATAAATTAATTTAATCTACCTGCAAGGCTTCATCTTTCTTTATTCAATTGATATTCAATCTGGCTTACCTACAAAGGAATATTTGCTCAACATCTTATACTTCCACACACTTTGAGGGCACTTTTCTTCCACACAATTACTTCAACCTCGACCCTCGGCTCCTTCTTTCTATCTTTCCCAGTAAATCACATGTTTGATTATCTCATTTCTTGGCCATCTCACTGAACATCCATCCAACTCAGCTCCCTTTTCCCTTTCTTTCTCGTTCTAGAATTCCCGCCCGCTGGCAGTAATGCCCTCGAATGCATTTTGGCATTAACTGCCTGCCGACAGCCCACAGTGCGTATGAGTAATAACCGAAGACAGCAGCAGCAACCGAAGCCGAAGCAGCGCAGTAACAAAGTTCAAGGGGTTGGACGAGATGGGGCAGCAGATTGGAGCTGTCATGAAGTAAATGCAACGTCGCCAAACGCCAACGCCATCGACCATTTACCATCTTCATCATCATTCTCATCATCATCAAAGCATTCTCTTGTTGTAGCCCTTGTCTTTTGGCGGCTGCGCCATTTGTTTACCCAGTAATTTTTTATAGGAGTACATGCGGGTTATTTAAAGGATATTTACATAAATATATCTATATTTTACCTGACTTTAAAATTACATTTTAAATTAATTTAAATGGGGAGCTTTGAGAAGAATGATGCAATTAGGGGTAAAAGGATACGAGTACTCAAGAAATAGATCAAACATTATTTAATCGATATAATTGGCATACTATCGATATTTTCGAAATTTAATATCGGTAATAATAATATAATATAATATCGATAATAATACAATATCGTTATTTTTGATAATGCTATAGTATCTATAATTTCGATTATACAATATAGATATTTTTAAAATAATATTTAGTCGTTATTTTCGATAATATATCTGTATTTTCGATAATTTTTCTTATGATAGGCGGACAGAAGGACAAGACTCGCGTGGTGAAGTTTCTAATGATTCAAAGCTGTCACCCTCTCTGCCTCTTAAATACTTTTTCGGTTGACAATAAAATATATTACCCTTGTACCCTATGAATAACGGTTACAAGAAATCCCGCCACAGGATGTCACCAAGGTCGAGTCACTTCCCAAACTGATTGCTCACTTTCTTTGTTTCATTTTTTATGGAAACAGAGACATAACGAGCGGAGTGCGCGAAACGGGGAAATAACGGCGGAGAGAACACGCAAAGTAAATAGTAACATGTGCATTACTTGGCATTCATCTCGGGGCCGGAGCACACTCCTTGCTACTGCTCCTACTACTACGGACGACTACCACTACCACTACTACATCCCATCGATGGCAGTGGCGGCGCCCTCTCCATCTGTTCCACATTTAACGAGAATAATTGCAGCGACAGTTTGGCGCTACTGCACTTACCCCTTACAGTGGCAGTCAGAAGCGGGCAGTAACATTACCCCACTCCCGGGACTTTGGACTACGGACTGCGGACTCCGGACTACGGACTACCCGGACGAAGAGTCTTTGAATGTCTTTGATGAAATATTGAAATTGTTGGATGCTGATGCTGATGCTGATGTCGGGTTACTCAGATGGTCCGAATACTTTGGGGTCCGGCCAACATTGAATCTCGGCTGGACGACGGGTGTGAGGGGCTCTTGTCACGTGGTGTCCACTGGATGGTCCGAACTTTTAGCCGGAGCCAGAGCCGGAGCCGGGGCTTGTTGTGCTTGTTTCGGCGTCAAGTGGATCGTTATAAATTGCTCAATTTTAGGAGCGAGAGCAAAGAAAATGCATTTTTAGTGTAAATAAATAATGACTCAAAACGAGAAGCGGATTCGGACCGAATATAGTCCCCGTCCCCGTCCCCGTCTGTGTGTGTTGTCCTTTGGCTCTCTTCTACATTAACTTGTGATATATTGGCTTTGACATCTAAACAGGAATTGGGCTTGAAATGCTGCCAATGGTCAAGAGAAAATACAGACAAGTCCTGACTGCAGCTAATTGATGGCCAGCCGAAAGTAGACATAGTTGCTCCGAAAATCAAGGATTTATTCAGAGTAAATCAGAGGTATATTTTGCAGAAAAAAACCACTCTTGATTTAATGGAGAAATTTAAGAAAAATATGAACCCCAGAGATATATAATTAGTTCCAGCGAAACGGATTAATTTTAAGCCATGACTAATTTCTTTTCATCTTAAGCTGCCCAGTTTATTTTAATTTGCAAATGCGAATTTCGCAGAAGAGCGAAATTCCCACTGATTCCCATCAAAGCTAATCTCGCACATAATTCCGTCCACACACAAGGGTTTTCCCCGCACGATTACATCTGACATTTTTAAGCTTATCAGTCTCACATATAAGATTAGACTCAATGACAATATTATTTGGGGAGTTTCCCCCCTAAAATAAAAATAAAAATAGAAACGCTGCTAGTTTAGAAATGTTAAATTCCATGGCATTTCTTGCGGTTTTCTCTCAATTTTTTTTTTGTTTTCTGCCAAATAGCCGTTATCTTCAAGTTAAATCGCTTTGAGGTTGTTTTTCGTGGTTGACTCTTTCATCATTTCCCCTGCCCAGCTCTTCGTTTTTCTTCTTATTTTATTTTTATTTTATTTTTGTGTATACATTTATTGCCGCATTTGTTGTTGTTTTCTTTCGGCATTACGGAACTGTTTCGGTTTCTGTTTTGGTTTGGTTTGCAACGTTGAAAGCGTTGCAAGCAAATGCCTTTGTCTTCTTCTTTTGCTTTTGCCTCTAGTTGTTATTGTTGTTGGGGGCACAGCGAGAAAATAATGGGATTTTTCGAAATTATTTATTTATTCTTTAAAACAATTAATATATGGAAATAAATTAATAAAGAGTTTCTCGGACCAATTGAATTTTAAGTAAAAGTTTTATAATTTAATTTATAGGATACTCTATAGGAAAACTTATTTGTAATATTTGTAATATCCCGATATTTTTCACAAAATCGTATTTTTTACGATGTTGAGTTTTTCAATCAATAAAAGAAGTCTTAAAAACTATATCAGCGTATTTCAGGAACCACATAAAAAAACCTTTTTATAAATGCTTTCTAAAATTTTGTCTAGAAAAATAATTTTAGATGCTCTGGTCACTCTACTCATTTTGCTTATGAGTTCAGTTTGAGTTTTTAACTCAACAAATTAATTTTATACAGCAACTTAAATAGATCTTCAAAAGTATATCCACTTTTCCTAAAAAATCACTTCAATCACCTTGATATTTTCACAAAAAAAAGTGTTTTAAATTCTCTGGTCACACTGATATTTTCTTCTCCGTGTACTTCTGTGTTGTTTTTGGTGTTATTGTTGGTGTTGCCGTTTCTTGTTTCCATTTTTCATGCAGCCAACGCTCTCTCAACGTCGTCGTCCGTCGTCGTCGTTGTTGGTTTCATTTTTGCCTTTTTGGCGAATGCTGTTTTTTATTTATTTTATTTTTTCGTATTTTGCTGTGCAACAACGCCAGAGTCCAAAGTCCATAAAGCATCACGTTGTCGGTCGTTGTTGTTGTTGCTGTTGCTGTTGCTGCTGCTACTTTTGCCGGTGCTTCTTCTTTGCCGCTTTGCTTTTGTTGTTGTTGTTGTTTTCGGTTTGAATTTTTTACTGAAAGTGGCAGAGCCACAAGCCAAGGTGAAGCCACGCTCCTCCCCGGCCCCACTCGATCTCCTCTCTTGCCATGATAAAGTCAAGGAGGGGGGGCTTGCTGCACACAAGACAAACGCCGCAAAACGTGCAAGAATAACAATAATAATACGTAAAAAAATAAAAACTAAAAACAACGGAAAATAAAATACGAAAAAATGAGTTAAGAGAAACGGACGTTCATATACGGCCAAAAGCTCTTCAGCTCCATAGGTGTTGTTGCAGTAGTTGTAGTTATTGTTGTTGTTGTTGTTATTATTATTCTCGTCGTTGTTGTTGGTTTTTATCGCCTTTTCTTTGGGAGCTTCTGGAACGTTTTCACATGTGCAAATTTTAAGCGAACGTTTCCCATTCCCATTTAAGCTGTCTTGCCTTTTGAAAAAATAAAAAATAAATAAAAAACGCCGTTGCACGGGCCAGGGTTGCAGCAGCAGTAACAGCAGAAAAACTGTTACTATTTAAATTTAATGAACAGAAATATAGTTAAGATAATGCATTTAATATAAAATAGCTTGCATAAAATATTTGTTCATAAATACTACAGACAAGAAGCCACTTAGAGTTACTCTTAAAAAGTGTGTCATGGGTTTAAGTCCCTTACTTGTTACTTTTCTAATTTAAAAATTAAATAAAATAAAAACCCAAATGTAATACCTTTTAAAACAGAAAAATCACTTTAAAGCCTAAACGCTTCCTTAGAACCTCCTCTGCCCTTAGCTTCTGCTTCATCCCTGGGAACCTGAAACTGTTTTATGCCTCTCAGCATTTTTGGATTAATTGTTTGTAGCATATTTTCCTGTTCTCGCTGCCAGAAACAATTTAGCCAAGAGCAGCAGCGGCGGTGGCGGAGGGCGGTGGGGACCTGAGTCAGAGACACAAGTGGAATTCGCAAGGCCCCAAGGCCCCTTTAAGCCCTCTTCAAAAAGCAGAGGTCCATTGATTTTGCACAAGTGCTGGACTGACCCTCGCCAGCTAATGCCCACCTTGACCGATGCCAGGCGATGTTTTTGTTTGCACATGCAAATCACGAAAACACGAAAATATTTTCAGATAATTTATTATTTAGTTTAGACGGCAGCCCCGTAGTAAAATGCCAATTGCTGTGGATTCCTAATTGGAATGGGGTAAATCCCAGGCAATCCTCAATTTCTCAATCATTTCCTTAATTAACTTTGTGTTTTTAGCTTTAAATTGCAATTATTTGGCTCTGCTCGCCTAAGGCCGTAAAGTAACATAGCTCAGCACACTTAATTAATGAAGGTATTTCTTATGACACCCACCATTTCACTTAACCTGAGCAGAGGACGACGACAGCCCCCCAAAGATTTCCACAATAATTTTGATTAATCAATTTCTGGGGCGAGAAAACATTTTGTGTTTCATTCTTTGGCTGAGAGGCGTTGGCTTTAACTCCAGTCTTCCACAATCCGCCTGTGTTTTGGTCGTGGGAGGAAGCATTTCCCTTTCATGCTTAATTAAGTTGGTCACTTGGCTCAGGCGCTGACTTCGAGTGGGTGACGACGGATGGCATGGCATGGAGATGGAGACGGGAACCGAGACGGAGTCAGAGTCGGAAACACAGCCACAAGACATTTACAGAAGCAGCTCCACAGTTGTCCCGTCGACGTCGTTGTTTTTGTTATTGTCTGGCGTCGATAATGACGATAATGTCGGAGGCTCATCATGAAGAAGCTCGATATGGGACTTTAACCCGTTACACACAAAGGGTTTGCACTCAATAAAAGCGGTTAAAGTGTCAGGAAAACTTGTACGAGAAGTTGTTAAAGATTTTATTATTATATTATCGATTTGATTGATGACAAAAATGTTTTCTTGATAAAAAAGTGATAGAAAGATTTCAGGCTTTACAATTAGATTTAAAATTGTAAAAAAAATACTATAAATTGCTAACAACTACGACTTACTACCATCTCTATCTCAATATCGAAATTTCTTCGATAATACTCAGCTTATCGAACTTAAAAGTTATTGAATTCTTACCATCCCTAATTATCAATTAATGTTATATATTTTCTATAAAATATCCTAGATCTCAACCCATTGCAGGGTTAATTATAACCTAGAGTCCGGAACGAATCGAAACGGAACGGAATGCAAGGGAATGACTGGAAATGGTACACGATATGCAGCACAAAAGAAAGAAAATAGCAGAAAAGCAGTGAGCGGCGAGGAAGTGAATTTCTGCCTTTGAAACGTGACGGAAATTGAATTTCCGCTTCTTGGCGATGACACTTTTGGCCAACCCAACGCCAACGTCGTTCTTTGCCATTATTATTATTTTTTGCTGGCTCTACGGCTTAGTTGCGAATCGCCAAAGGGAGTAGGCGAGTGACGCATGCGCAGAAAGGCAAAAGCCAAACTTAAGCACGCGAGCAAGCGCCGAGGTGGCAGTGCATCATTGTGTCTTGATACCCTGGGGCGAGGGTATATTGAACTTTATTTAGAAGTTTCAAAGTTTGAAGCATGGATGGGCACAGAAATTTAACATCGGAGCCACAAGTAAAAAAGAAAAGTCTTTAAAAAATGCACGTAAATAAGATTATTTAAAGAATGGAAAGTATGTCTCTGTATTTATAATCTTATTGCAGCTTGGTCTACTGCCCCAACTCGATAGTCTGAAAATTTCCCCGCCCAGACTCTGCCGGCACACAGACAGTATACGCACAATGCTTACATTCCGAATTTCCCAAAGTCAATTCTATTCTATCTCTCTATCTCTCTTTAAAATAATTGACTAGCAAGGGTATCCTAAGCTTCGATTCCCGAATCTAATCTCTCCCTTCTTCTTGTCTGGGGAAGTGGTTTCAGGGAGTATGTTTTGTGTGTGTGGGGAGCCCGATTCCGATTCCAATTCCAATTCATGTCAGGCTGGGCCTGGAAATGAGTTGTAATTAGAAGCTACCTACAAACAGTTCCGGTTCTGGGGCCTCGCTAATTGTTGTTGCTATCAGATTGAGCGACGTCAACGAGTGTGTGTTGGTTGTGCGAGTGTGTTATATGATGGGATGTGAAGTGGTATTCTACAACCCAACACAGTTGTGTGTGGGAAAGAGTGAGTAAAGCCAAGTGATTGGGGGAAATGGCAAATGGTGAAATTATGGAAAGTGCTGGCCCTTTTTTGGGGAAGATTTCTAATAAGGCTTACATAAAGCTGTGATATCCAAACCTATTTAATATAGATTTTTCTTTAAGGAATAATGGAATTTTATTCTGCAATATTATTAAAAAGACTTTGAGGTTTATCATTAACTTGAATGTTTTAAGATAAGATACAAAATGGCTTTACAAATTTATTTTTACTGAAGAAGGCTTCCCCAATGGTTCCCTTTCAAATGTATCCGTTCAATTTTATTTTTAACCGCAAGTATGGCTATTTCTATAGCTTTCTTTTGATTGCCAGGTTTTATAG
The DNA here is from genome assembly GCA_008042535.1 of Drosophila tani. Lineage (NCBI taxonomy): Eukaryota > Metazoa > Arthropoda > Insecta > Diptera > Drosophilidae > Drosophila > Drosophila tani. The sequence continues at coordinate 18,073 of VNJO01012678.1, read as the reverse complement.
ATGGATGAATATCTAATTACCTTGTTGTGCCTAATCGTTCACTCTCTTAATTTTTCTCTCCCCCCTAAAGATTGGGGTGCCACCCACCTAGTTGTTTGGGAGGAGAAAAATGTGAGTTGACGGTGGTCGATTGGTCGTTAGACGTTGTTGGTCGTCGCGTTGGTGGCTGCAATTTCCTGGCACCTTTACCCACACCACTCCACCACCCACCCACCTCCAGCTGCCGGCGCATGCTAATGTTATAAACTTTGCAATTATTGCATTTACTCTCATTTACCACTGAGTTTGTGCTTGCTGTTTGTTGTGGCTGCCGGTGCCGCTGCCGCGCTCGTTATTGCCGGCGCACACGGGCCACTTAAAATCCAAGGAAAAAAAAAACATAAAATCAGGGCGAAGCTAGGAGTAGGGGCGCGTTGCGAAGACCAAGTGGCGGAATAAAGGAAAAATTGCAATGGAGAACATTCACGCCTGGCGCCAGTCGGGGTCCCATTCCAAGGCCCGGCCCGGTTCCAAAGTGCCATTCGGATCCCCAGGCTCAGGCACCAGAACAGAGTTAGGGATGGCAGTGGACGTGAGCACGAAGAAAAGCAAGAGAAGTCCCATAAAAACTTAAAATAAGGACAAGTTTCTCAATATCCAGTTAATATTTATCAGTCAGTTAAGTGGGAGTTAAACACAATTATTGCCTAAAATCGCATGTGAAAGTTAACTCTCTCGACCAATGATTCATGGAAAGAATTATTTAAGGAAGAGAAAGGAACTCCCACGACATCAACTTCATTACAAAGCTTCCGTTAGCTAACCCACAGTGTAACTGCAGGTTATGTTAAGTGGCTGTTATCTCTGCAGATTGTCATTATTTCAATAGTTCATTTTTCCCAGGACTCTTCCTTATAATGTTTTATAGATATTACCTCCTCACGAGGCCATCTCCATTCCAAAGTCTCCGTTAACTAACCAAAAGTGTAGGGCAGTTTGACGGGCAGAAGACCATTTCCGCGGAGGCATTCCAAGCCACCCCAGTCCCGAAAATTCACCTCCATCGTCCCACTCTCTACGTTCTCACATGTTTTCCATAACAAACAACAACTTTTTGTCGGGAAGTTCGGGGCAGATGGCAGGGGCTTTGGCCATAATGCACGCCACAAATAATTTGCAAATTACGGGCGCAGGTAATTGTCGTCGCCATCGTTGCCCCCGTCCATTGGTTGTTGTTGCTGCTGCTGCTGCAGCAGGTGAGAAGAAAATAAAATACAAAACCGTCGACGGTGGACGACGGCGGCATCGTCATCGTTGTGTGTGGCTGCAATTACGAAAGTGAGGACTCCTGCTGAGCGGGAAAATCCTGGCGCCAAGGGCTCCGTGCCCAGGACCGTCCTTTGTTTGGCTTCGGCTTCCCATTCGCCCTCCCTTTTTCGACCGCCATAATTGGGTCATAAAAAAGTTATTTGTGTAAAATTATGAAAATAAACTCAATTGCAATAATTTGCTATAGGAGAATTCCAAACAAAAGACCCGCAACCGGATTACCAGGAAATGATCAAGGAGTAGCTCCGTGCTCGAAGTTCCGCCCGAGCTGCGTGTGGCCTCGAAATGGAAATGCAAACAAATCACAAATCACAGGAAATTTCGCCATTTATGATTTTCCCGAGAAAGCGAAAACCATTATAGTAAATTGAAGAGTAAAAATATTTATAAAATTGGAGAGGTTGTTCCAAGTTTTTATCGTGGATATGCAAATGTGGGGGGAACCAATTAGGATATATAATAAGTGGTACGAGCTCACGAATCTCGGTTTTAAGAGGCGGATTCAAGGAATTATATACAAAGAAATTCAAATGGCAAAGCTTGAAGAAGTTTACATTATTAATCTAGCTCTGTGCCAGCATCATAACTTATTCAAAAAGTAAACAAAAATCAATCAGCAATATCTTAGGAACCAAATACCCACAATAAATCAATATTAATTTAACTCTGCAGCAGTCAAGCAGTGGAAATTAAAAAGAATAACTGCTCCATTAAGCCCACATTAAAGACCATCAAATTGATGGCTTGATGGCTTCAATATATACAAACATACATATATATAGTAATATATTTCCATAGTCCCAGACTCAGATTTATCCGCCGCCTGCACTGCCTGCTGTCAAGTGCAACGGTAAATTGCCATTCGATATGCAAATGGCAGCCGCATTCACAAAACGCTGCGCTTTTCAATTGCTTTTCTCTCTGCATTGAAATCAATTTAACTTTCTGCTCAATGCCAATCATTGGCACCCCACACACACCACACCACGCCACACACACTCGCTCCCTCTCGCTCTCGGCTACATCAGTTCCGGCTGCAGCTTGAATCGGTGGAAGCAAGACAGACGACCGACGACCGACGACCAAGTGCTGTGTGGCTGAAAAAACAAACACAAACAATCAAACGGATCCAAAACGCTTATTTCAAAATTCATTTGTCATTTTGTGACAGGCGAACCAATATCGAAAGGGGGTGGTGGCAGCGTTATTGGCAGGGGCTGAATTTTTTCTTTACTTTAGCTTTTTTTTGCGGGGATTTGGTAAGCTCCTTCATGGCCAAGCCGAAGGCAAATAAGTCGAGCGTTTTTGCAAAAACTATTTCTATAAAGAAATACCCTTTCCATAGAAGTGGGTATAGTGCGAGTATGAATCCCTAGGTCTCTAGGCCTTAAATCCTGGCAGAGAGAAGTTCCAGCTTAAGCTTAAGATGCAAAGATTATTATGTAAATATTATTTCTTAATTTGTTAAAGGAAACCCAAACCCATCTTTGAGAAAAAATATTTAAATATCTTTTAGAAATCCTGCTTAATTTAACTTTCTTATGGTGTAAGCTTTGGAAGTTAGTCAACCTTCTTCATCAGAATCTTTAGCTTAGTTTCTTAATATATTAACAGGAAATACCTTATTTCTTATTTGCTTCTCCCAAAGGGTATTTTAATATAGGCTTTCCTTTCCTTTTCAAATTTCTTTCTAATTTAACTTTCATAGAACCTTATTTCGAAAGAATAACGATATTTTGATTAAGGCCGCTGAAGAATGAAGAATGCAGAATCGATTCAATTCAGAGGAACTGCATTTTCCATCTCCCCTTCACAGTCTAGAACAGGGTGTTGCGGGCAATTTTCATCCGGCTCCTGACCGAGTCCTTTCCGTTTCGCTCTCCGCCTCCGCGGGCGCCAGTTCCGCAATCAGGAAGGAACATGACATAACACAACGGTAATAGGAAAATCATCGATTTTATTTGATTTATTTGCAGGAGCCTTTTCTCCTCGCTCGCTTGCTGCTCGCCCCTCGCCCCAGTTGTTGTTTGCTTTAATCGCTCCCGCTTTTCCCGCTTTCCCGCACTTCCCGCTGCGTGGGTTCAACCACCGAAAAAAGCTCTGGCGGGTGGCTCTCGGCGGACTGCGGCGGTGCGGGCAATAAATCTCGGAAATTGTGTCAGAAAATGTTTCTCTGTCGTAGTATAAATACGCACATCGTTCAGCCTGGCTGGCGGAAGCGAGCGGGGATCCAGGGGTCAGGGCAGCCATATTGAAATTAGAGGCACTTCCGTTTTGGATTTGCTCTGTGTGTGTCTGTGTGTGTTCGCTTCGGTTTGTGCGGTTGCCGCCGTGCGGGGGTATGCGAAACTAAGTGCCGGAAAGATATGCGTAACGAATATATGCCCAAGGAGGAGGCCAGCCAGCCTTTGAGGTTTGGGCCCTGCCGTCGCCGCGGGGAAGTCCCCTTTTCTATTTCTGGCCTTTTGGGTCGGCCCCTTGGGTCGGGAGCTTCGGTCTCCGGTCTGCATTTCTGTTTACATTTCTGCTCAAAATAATTCAAAGTTATTTTATTCGACCGTATATTTTTAGTTTTTTTATTTGTTTGTTTTGATACGTTACGATACGATAATTGGGCCACAAGCAAGTGCAATAAAAGCACAAAGAATTTCTATAAATACGAGGCCCCCGATGTTCTGTTCTTTTTCTGTTCGTCCAGTGGTGATGAATTGTATAGATATTCCATTAATGGTCGGCAGAGGAATGTTTAGAAATATTTATTTGGGTATACTAAGGGAATATTTAATATACTGTTATGTGCCGTAATAAATTCATCCCATAACCATGCCATGCCTCATGTTTAACGTTATATTTTGTAGATATTAAATTAATAGTTTACATTTTGTATGAAAAACGTAAAAGCTAGTTAAAAGAATTCTTCAGATTCCAGTATATTAGTGTTGTCAAGTGAAAATCGGCAAAAAACTAAAATTTTGGTATTTTTTGGTATTGTTTTCCTCGAGGATTCCTCAAGGATATTTTTTAAGAATTACTACCTTCACATGTATAATTCCCAACTGGTTCTGGCAACTGCTGACTATAATAGTGACTAATTTGAGGTGAATCCTCGATGACTCCTCGATGATTCCTCAATGATTATGATTTTTCAATGATTATGATTTCTCAATGATTATGATTTCTCTATGATCATGATTCTTCAATGATCATGATTCCTCGATGATTCCTCGAGGATTCTTCAATGATCATGATTCCCCGATGATTCCTCGAGGATTCTTCAATGATCATGATTCCTCGATGATTCCTCGAGGATTCTTCAATGATCATGATTCCTCGATGATTCCGCGATGATTCCTCGAGGATTCCTCGATGATCATGATTCCTCGATGATATTCATGAATAAATAAATAATAAAAAAAAAAAAAACACAAAATTCGCGATACTATTTGAACACACCTCGTACATACAAATAGTTAAAATTTTAAGCTTTTGAAGACGAAATCTAAATTTATCAAATTCTAAATTTAGGTTTTAATGATGCTACCGCTTTCATCTATGCATCAGCTCTCAATATTTGCGTCAACTTCTCTAAATATAGTTTTGTTTACCAAAGCGATCTAGAGATCTCACTGAGATGACCCTCAACTCGGACCCCTGGCCAAGTCATCGATCTTCGGCACTCAACAGAGTTCAAGTAGGGACCAGTTCCGCTTCGATTTGTGGCGAGAACCAACACACAACACACAACTATTTGCGTAGTAAAAAATCTAAATGCGAAAATTAGCCCAAAGCGAATTTGATAAATGTTGATGGATTTTTGCCGTTTTCGTTGACTTTCCGCTGACTCCCGTGGTAGTGAGTCGCGTGTGGGCCGAACGAACACAAACTATTCATTACGAAAGAAATAGGGGGGGTTAAACGAAAACAACACAAAAATAAACAACTCGAAAAACAATCGACAATGGCATAGTTTTCGCGAGTGTGTTGTGTTGTGCTTGTGGTTTTGCCTTGTTTTTGTGCAATTCGCCAGTCTATTTTTATCGTCATGCAGTTTATTTATAAAAATGGCATTCGGTTCCATTATCTTAAAAATAAAATCACACAAACGAACAGTCAACAATAGCGAAATCAGCAATAATGACTGACAAATAATCATGAAAAATTACCAAGAGGCAGGCAATGCCAGCACCAGCAGAAAAACAATAACAATTTCAGAAACCGAAACAGAAACAGAAAAGCCAAAATAAGACAAACAAAACAATCAACAGAGAACACCACCTTGGAATTGAAAGTTCGCTTCGCAGAAAATCTGTATGAATCAGCGGGGACCGAAAATGAAATGAAATCATAAGTAAAGTATATTTCCCGTCCGCAGCTCCCTCCACCATTCAAGGCAAATATGAATAAGAAACAATAATAATTACCCAGCAGCAGCGACGTTTGCGGCTGATTGCTAATCTCAGAATGTCGCATCTGCCAGATACAATTTACGTGCCATCGCTGCAGCAAAGGTAGTAAGCGTATCTCACTGCCTTCCCTATCCGTATCCGTATCTTGCATCTGTATCTGCTACTCTGCTTACTCGTTCTCCGGTGATTTACAATCCCCGAAAAAAAAGAACCCAAAAAATACGTAGAGTACGAGAGAGCAGTGTATAAATATTTAACACACACTGTCTGTCCGCCTGTCTGAGTGTCGCTCAGCCGCCTGTTTGTCTTTCAAGGTTCAGCAAATGTGTAAATAAATCAAAAGCCGTTGGACTTACATGGAGCAAAATGTGATGGATGCCGGGCCGAGGTATGAAGAATTGCATCCAGGCCGAAAATCTGAAAGTGAAAAAGGAATCGAGGCCGGAGGAGGACGACACACTGTTTATTGAGAGGATAAAATATACAAATGCCAGAAACAAGTCAAGAAATATTTACCATGTCCCAAAGTGGATGTTGTTGAAGAAAAAAGTGGACAAATTCTTGAGATTCTTTGAACATTAAATGGGAATAAATTCTCCTATTCCATAGAAGCTTTTACAGTATTTTTTGTTTACAAATTATTAACTGAAATTAGCTTTCTGTAGCTTTCTGTTTACTATATTTTTAAGAAATATAAAACTCCTACCTTAATGATATTCCCTACTTCCCTAACCACCTTAACCGACTCTTACCTATCTCAACAATCCGCAAACACTTGAATATGTGTGCCAGCCCCTTTATTCTGCTTCTTAGTAAATCCCCATCTCTGTGGATTTATCTGCTATCAGCTTAACTGAATAGTTTCATTATGCCCCGTATCGTGGCTGTATCTTATCGTGGCTATATCAATGCCATGACTCACTTACCCCCATAAACAAACCCCGCCAACCCTTTGCACTCGCAATTGATTACGGCGCGTACTTCAGTTCCAGTTAAGCGCAAATATTAGCACTGAACCATCATCAACTCAAACCCGAACCCCAGGCCCTGCCCCAGCCCCGGCGCCAACCCCTCTCCACGCCCCTGAAAACGCAAACCCTTCCCCTTTTTGAAACGGAATTCCTGTATTTGGGTGCGTGAGTAATGTGACGACATTAATTTTCACACTCATTACAACTCCATTAGAAGGGTCAGAGAGCTGAGCCCTGGTATTGGGGTATTGGTCACCTTTCCTCCTTCATTTTTTTTCTTTTTTTTTTTTGTTCCCAGTCCCGCCCAGAGCTGTGCAAATAGAGCAACAAACACAAAAAATAAAACGAGACACGGAATACCGTGGACGATTTCCGAATGCACGCACGAGGAGCCCAATCCTTCCACCTCCATCCTGGCCATGGGCAAGTGTCAACAGAAATTGTACTTTGTGTACAAATCGAGGTCATTACGGCAGCAGCGTTACCGGGGGTAAATGGAAAATAAAATTGCCCAAAGAAACAGCAAGGATAAAATGGGGGTAAAAATAAGAAAAATGTCGCATCAGAGCGCATCAAATATGCAATAGTAAGATTTAGTTTAAGACCAAATAAATGAGGGTCAAGGATTTGCATATAATTCAAGACTCCTCGTCTTGCAATTTTCAAGCACACTTTAAGGGCATAAAAACAAACTGGTAAAGTCTGCTGTTAAAGTAAGCTCTCCTCCAGGTCTCTCCTTTGACCTTATCAACTTAAAAAATTAACAACATTATTGCCGAAATGTGTTTTGTCTTTGGCTCTGATGGCGAAACGTCTATGCCCTCGAGGAGGCCGCCAACGCCAGACAACGGCCGACACACGCAGGACTCGCAGGATCGCAGGACAGGGACCCACCGGGGTATTCCCAAAGCTGGGAAAATCTATCGGTCAAGGCGCACACACCAAGCCAGCCAGCCAACGAAGACATATTGGGCCTCCTCTTTGCCGACTGAATTAGAGCGGAGCTCTGGCAGTGCCTGTCATTTAGCATTCAGCTCAGCGACAGCCCCAAATTTCTACATTCCGACAAATTCTTGCGCCTTTCTTTCCCCAAATGCAGTCACGTAATTTTCGAATTTTCAACAACAACAACAGCCATGGACAGACACCCGAAAATTTCACTGGCTTTTCAGGGTGCGAGGCAGGCGGGCAGAGAGGCCATCAGGCTGGCAGATGGAATGCCCGCTGCGTTTACCGTTAGACAAAGCGACGGCATCAATTTGTATCTGTAAATTAGTATTCCGCTGCAATTTGCCACGGAAACACCAAAAGCAAGAGCACCACAGAAAACACACACACAAAAAACAACGAATATACTATATAGATATACATATATACATTGATTCTGGACGGTTGGATGTTGATAATAATGATGGTGATGGGGCGCCGCCGCCAACTTTATGCGGGATCTGTGTTTTGGCTCGGATATCCGTCCACACACGCATATGTATTTCGTGGGGTGACGCCTCTAGCCCGGCCATCGAATCTCATTTTGGCATTGGACAATAATCGCATTAATAATGCGTTTTTGCCCCGACTCCCCCTACTCCTGAACCCAACGCCCAGGACCCTCATATATCACACACGCACTCACTCACTCAGTCAGTCATTCAGTCGCTCGCTCGCTCGCTCGGCCTATTGAAATTAACAGTTAATTTAACTAATAATTGTTTAAATAGACCTTTATCATGATGGATTTCGTTGCGGCTGTTCTGGTGTCACGGCCTGTCAACACTTTGCCCCGATATTCTGCTGGTCAGTCGCCGGTCGGTCCGTGATCCGAGGAGTGAATTTTGTGGTTGTGTCTGCTATAAATGCTGTCCAAGTTAAATTTCGTTTTTGGGATAAATGTGGTTTTCGGCTTTCAAGTGCTTTAAATATTTATGGACTCAACTTGAGTTCTTTCCCATTCTTGTGCCAAAGAGTTGGGTCATAAACACATCCTTAGGCTATTTGCTTTGAGGAAAGGTTAAGGCTAACTGGAGTTTATTTGAGCTGCTGCGAAGGTTGGTATTTTGTTAAAATTTGAGGGCTTTTTGGAGGAATATTCTTTAAATTTTCATTTCAATACTGGAATTAGGGTTTGGCCTTACAATATGTGCTGTTAGGTACGCAAAATGGTCTGTTAGGTTCGCAAAATGTGCTGTTAGGTACGCACAATTGGCTGTTGGTTACTTAAAATATGTTGATAAGCTGATTAATTGACAGAAATTTAATTTTTTATTTGCTAGGCACACAACAGGTGCTGTTAATTATTTAAAAAGTCCTTTTAGGAGCACAAAATTTGCTGTTATAAGCCCAAAATGTGCTGTTAGGCATACAATATTTGACACATTTAAATATTACAGCAGCGATTTGCTCTTAAGCACACAAAATGTGCTGTTAGTCGTATAAAATCTGCTGTTAATTACACAAATTTGCAAATAGGAACACAAAATGTGCTGTTATAAATACAAAATGTCCTGTTAAGAACACAAAAAGGGCTGTTAGTTATATAACATCTCCAATTAGAAGCACAAAAGCACTGTTAGGACCATAATGTGCTGTTAAAAATACAAAATGCGCTGTTATGAACCTTAAGTTAGACAAACCTTACTAATAAAGTCTCCAAATTTAACAAAGATTTCTTGAAATAGTAAACTATTCCCCAAGCTCCGACTATGTTAACATATTTGTGTAATAGCTCTAATGGCTCCATGAGCCTTATCGCTTTTCCTATAAAGACATTACTAATTCCCCACTCCAATCCATTCCAGCATCGGCTCTCCCTCATTCAAACGCAGTCCAGATAATCCCATTTGGCCTAATAACGCTCTTGACTATCCATATGCTGCATCTACTATACTCCCACAGAAATATGGTAAAAAGCTTTCAACGCTCAAATTGCCTAATCTGGCCTGGTCCTCATCCTCTATCTCTTCATCCTCCTTGGTATTGGGTTTTCGAGGAGCTGGCGAGCTGGAGTTCAAAGCCAAGCCGAGGCCAATCACTGACCCTACCTACACAGAAATCTGTGCGCTCCTCCGGATACTTGATTCAAGCAGAGCTGGAAAGAAAAATAAAATAAAATCGCCTCATGGCGCCCACTGGCAGAGACACCCACAGATGTCTCCGATGGGCGGCGAATTATCAGCTGATTTAGTGTCGGGTCAGTTGGCAGTAAAATTCCACACTTTTCTTTACAATTTCACATACATTCGCACACACAGCTCGGGCGAAAGGCGGAAGGGAGGCGGAATGTGACATCAATTGACACGAAAGTTCAGCGTAAATATTTGCCCAGATAAAAAGCAAACACTCACTCGACTGCTGAGGGAGAGACGGGACGGGACAAAGAGACACCCATAAATTCCAGCGGTCATTCTCATTCACCGAGATCTCAGTGTGTGCGACCATTTAATGACAAAGAATGGAAAAGAACAATTTGTGAATGTGCGACAAACAAATGGAGACATCGCGGCCAGACTCCAATTGCCAAAGCCAAAGCGAACGGGATGCAACAGCAGATACAGATACGGATACACTCGAGCAGGGCCGGGATGTGGACCGAGGATGACGCGGTCAGAAGGTGCTGGATCATCGCATGATTCACACCGTCCGAAAACTAATTAGTTCCGGATCATTATATGGTACTTTATGAGGTCTGCAACAATGGTGATGATGAACAGGTGTCAGGAATGGTATGAATCATGTCTAAATTGATTATGGATTTCCATATTTTCCTTGTAAACAAGTGACATGAACGATGTGTGGAGGCTTCCACTGATTTAATCTCTGGAAACTCGAGTTCTTTAAAAGTAAACATTCGTGATTGCCTGATAATACTTTCCAGTAAAACCCCCTTGCCTTTTTTACTTCTCAGTAATTTATTGCAATACATATTTCCTCGAAGCTTATTTCTTGGCACGAACCGATTTGGTTTATTGTTCGCATTAAATGTTACCCTTTCTTTCACGCGTTGTTAATATATTCCAATTACAATATCCCATTTCCGATGCATTCGACTTATCCATCAATTCGATTCGTCATCCGTTTAATTTGCCGTATAAATTGCATTCGAGTGAGGCTGAGGCTGTTGCAAGTGTTTTTCTTTCGCAATTTATCAGGCAGCTGTGCCTGGCCTGCTATTTTCGCCACAATGATGCGAACGTAGCGCGGAGTCTCGGCGGAGGCGGTAATTCCATGGCGTCATTATTATTATATTGTTCCCGGGACGAGTCCGGGGAAAAACTGAAATGACTTCACACAGCCGTCAGCCGTCAGCCGTTGGCCGCCACCCGCCTGGCACGTGAATTGGAAATTGTCGTCGACGACGTCGCCACTCCAGGGCGACTCTCATAATTTATACAGAAAAAGTCGCAGATTGCCGGGCCTAAAAACAAACAAACAATGCGAGGCGAAGCGACGAGCTTCGGTTTCCGATAAAAAAAATATATATATATTTACGCCAGAGATCTCTATGAATGCCGATTAAGTTTCGTTTGGAAAATCCCAATTATAAATAGAAAACCAACTCATGAGATTTACAAAGCAAATGTTGTAATAAGTCGACAAGTTATGTTACAATCATTCAATTCTATGTTAAGTGATTAAGAAAGTTACAGCTAAATGTTTATTTACAATTTTACAGTAACTCCAACTCTTATCTGACCATTACTCATGGAAGCCAACCATCACCCAGAAAAACCCCAGAGAGCCTGCAAGAAGTGCTCGATAAGAAATTATTAGATATGTTAATACGCAAATTCAGCGGAAAAAAATTAAATAAGGGCAGGAGGAGGCAGAAGGCCTGCCACAGTCCACCCCCAAACACAAACAGACATTGAGTAATAACATTTTAATAGCCATAGAGATTAATTGGCTCGGGCCAAGGAGGCGTGTGTGCGGCGAGTGAATCATGCGATCCACTAGAGAAACTACTACACCCAGACGAGAACGGGATCGGGGACAGATAACCGGGGCCGGGCACGAGGCATGAGACACAAGGCACGAGGCGGGGGAAGGCAAAGCGAAACTATGCAGATTGTTGAGTCAAATTTTAATTGACCACACGAGCGGGTCATAAAAGTGCGGAATTTGCTGTGAATAAAAGCAAAGCAAACGAGCAGCCGAATACACAAAATTTGCTTAGCATGAAAAGCGAAAGGCGATTGCATGATAACGTAAGCCCCGCCTCGCCAGCCTTGCAACCAGCTGAGCGCGGGCACCTTCGTCGAGCCGGGCCTACCCAACCCTCATCCTCTACATCACCGTTTCTCTCGTAATCACCCCCTTAAAATCAACCCATAACTACCCTTCTCCCGATCCAGCTGACGGTCACGGCAGTGAACACGATACTTCCTGCTAGAGATGGGTTATTTTCAACTCCTTTTTCCATTTTCAAATGAGAAAATTTACCAGGAATTTAGATTAGCAGAAAAAATACCAATTACGAGTTGGTTCAATTAAGATTAAATTTTAGATGATCCTACGAGCATCTTGGAAAAAGGGAAAGGATTTAGATAGTATAAGGTCAGTAATATTCTAAATATATAGCCAAGTTTTCAGTTGCTTAACTAGCAATTAACGTTGACGTAACTGGTCGTTAACTTTCACTGACTGCTAACAGAAACTAGTTTTCTCATAGTCAATACGTTACCGGAAAATCAAGTCAAAAGGTAAATTTTTGTTAACTGGCGTTTAACTAACCTGTAAGTATTAACTGGTCGTTAAGGAAACGTCTCTTAAGCATTAACTGTTGGAGTATTTATGAAAGTAAACATACAATTTAATATTAATTAATGTATCTTATTTAAAAAATTCAATTAACAACACACTTTTGTTAACTGGCAGTTTAACTGTCCGAAAAAGATTAACTATAACTGATATACGGGCCTTAAGCATTTGGTATAGACGTATTTATAATCGAAAACGGAATATCGCATCTTATATTAGACATAATGTTTGAAAAATCCAGTTATTACCCAATTCTAGCTAACTGACAGTTTAACTGTCCGATAAACAGCAATTAAATTTTGAGAAAGTACTGCTTACGCATTTCAACTGAAGAATTTAAAGTAATTAACATATTTAATAAAGTATTTCCCGAGGTAAATATAACACTCAATATGTACTTTAGGTACAAGTCTTCTTAAGTGAAAGCTCCGAATGCAATCTACTCTGAAACACACGTAGGTGTGATACCCACCAATAGTTTTACCCAAGCCTAACTTCCTCCCCTCCAGCCCAACACCGCAGTGGGATTCCATTCACGGTTCCGTTCACGTTCAGTTCCCAGCGCACAGCTCATCCCGCTGAGCGACGGCGACTCCATTTGGAGAACTGCAGTCGACGACGAATTAATTATCTTCAATTCATTCATTAAGAAATGTGGGTGGTGGGCAGGGCGGCAGGGAAGAAGGTTCAATAATGAATGCACACACACACACTGGATCTGGCTGTGGCTCCGGCTCGAGCTCTGCCTGGTTGTATCTCATAGTACGTAACGTACTACAACACAGAGCCCCTTGTATCTCATAGTACGCCCGCCCGACTCGCGTATCTCGCAAATGAATGAAAAACAACCGCCAGTCGTGGAACGGGGGTGGGGTCTCTGGGAAACTGGAACGGGGCTTTTTGCCGCATCCGTCGGTTCGCCGCCGTCACGAGATGTCTGGAAGGCAGGGAGCCGTGGGGGTGTGGGATAAGCGGGACAGGTCGCATAATAAATTATTCGCGTGACCAAATAATTTGCGTTTGGGGAATTTGCAAATGTCAGAGCGGAGAGCTAAGCCCGACGCGGGCTCCCGTCTCGGGTTTCGCTTATCACTGCCATATCAGACGGAGGGAAAAGAGAGAGAGCGAAGGAAAATTATTAGTTCCATGAATTATAAATGCCCGTACTACTACTATACTTCTTGTTTATGTTTATGTTTCTGGCCTTTTATCGCCGCAACTTGAACTTTGCCTCTTCCTGCGCCTCCGTCGATGTTTATGCGTTCCCAAAGTTCAAGCTGAATCCAACCGACTCAGTCGGGGGAAATTATGGTTCAATGATATCACTAATTGCACGGCACAAAAGATATTCCGTATATTCCGTTCTCGGTTTTTTTGTTTTTGGCCCCTAGATTTATGGGAATTTTGTTTTGATTTCGTTGTTATTGCAGGGGTGTGGCGCTGCGGCGGTTCCCGGTGATATGTGATAAGTATAAACAACAACATTTCAAGAGCAAGGTCGCGCGATAATGAAATGAAGTGGCGAAAATGGGTCAAAATTAAATAGAAAAGTTTTACAGGCTTACTAAAAGCCCCAGAACTTGTCTGGCTTCTAGAAAGAACCAACTCCTAACGAGTTGTTAATTTTCATAATTTCGCAACTTTTGCAACCCTTTTGGACATAATTTAACCCCCGAAAAAAACCTCCGAAAAATAAAGGAAATGGTCGAGGAAATGCAACTTGCAAATGGGCCACAAATTTGCGGCCTAAAAGGAACCGCCAAACAAGCCCAAGTAAATTTACAAATATTAAGTATACTATGGGCTCTAAAAAATAGAGTAAGGCCAAAGGGAGAGAGAGACCTATGGCCTGTATAACTTTTCTGCAAATTGACTTTCAGCACGCATAGGAAGGTGGTTCTTAATAAAAACATACAGAAAAGCAGCATGTGGCATGTGCGAAAAGGCAGGCGTACCGCCTGTCATTAAATTTCGCGCCATGAGTAGCAGAGGAAGTGCCAGCAACTGCAACTGCAACTGACTGCAACTGGTAACTAAGTCAGTCGTGTGTCTGCTCCACCCACTTTAACCACCGCGTACGGATCGGATCCGAGTGGATGGAGGGCAGGAGGTGGAGCTACCACACATGACATTTTATTATTACAAAATAAGCATTTACCCAACGCATATGACAGTTAATAACAGGCAACAACAGCACAAGCACCGGCAGCGGCAGCGGCAGCAGAATGCAAAAATTCCCACAACATCCGGTTGAGAGCAGAAAAACCAACAGCAGCAAAAGCAACAGCAACAGAGCAACATCGAGCGAGGCTACACAACAGAAATATATATAAAATCCAAACGGAACAAATAAAACTCAGACCGAGAAACGGCAAACATTGGCGGCACAGTGGTTTTAAATTTATTTTCTTAAGTGAGGAAAATATTTTAATATTTTACAATTATAATTTTATTAAAGACCGACGTTTAAATAACTACCTAATATAAGAATATTTCCACCAAATTTGGTAGCTGTAGATCTTATAATCTCTGAGATATAGGCGCTTATCCGTAGAGACGGACAAACGGACAGACGGACATGGCTAAATTGACTCGCTAGGTGATGGGGCCGAAATTGCTTCCTTCTGTCAGTTACTATATCTACTAATATATTATTAATTAATTAAAACAGAATTATGGAAATATAATTATAGATTTCGATGTACCACTGTTCCCTGCCGCTTTAGTAGGCGCGAAACACTGTCCGCGTGAGTGGCGGATATGCATATGGACGGATCGGGTCTACTATAGTCGTTGACTATAGCGTCAAGCTGTCGAGTGGAGGAGGAGTCGGAGGTTGGAGCCGCAGAGGCACTGTGGCACAGTGGCTGCCACCGACGCAGCTCTCGTCGGATGCGTCGTGAGTCAGCCGCCGTGGAATGTGAGTGGCATACAAAATGTCGCATGCGGATGCGGACCGGTCCAACGCCGACAGAATGCAGCCCAGGGAAAAACAAAAAATAAAGCACTCAAAATCCGAGAGAGCGAATACTGATATGGCCGGGGGTTTTTTCCATTTTTTCTTTTTATTTTTTTGCAGTTGCATCGCTCAGTGCCAATGCAAACAAGTTGTGGAGGGGAGTCGGAGATGTGTGTGGTTGGTGGGTGTCGCCGGAGCACCTCCGCCCGTACAGCTCCGCCCATCGCCTGTTAGCCGGCTTTTCCGCTGCATTCTGCCTTGCGCCGGTTTTGGGCAACAGTTACCGGCAACTGGCGGCAACAAGTTTTTTTTTTTTTAAAGCAAGGCTGAAGTTGTTTGCCAGCAATCAACACAGAGAATATACATAATCGCATCGCAAAGATGCTAAACATTTGTCCCAACTGAGGAATGGAAATTTATAAATTTACTTAATTTATTTATCTTTGCCTTTAAACTTCACTTTGAAGTGATATATTATAAAGATTTAGACATAAAAGCATTACTAAATGACCACATGTAATATTTAATGTATCGGTAAGTCCCCCTGAAAAAAACCAATTTGTACAGTTTTCAATTTAAACACGAGACCCGAGCATGTAGCTGCCGTAACTTTCCTTGGCTTTTTTTTTAATTTCTTCAACCTGTTGAAGTCAACCTACATTCCACAGATTTCTATCGTCGCCTCCACGTGTCGGTAAGTGACCACCGATGACCACCATCATCGGGGCGACCCATTCGAGTCGCGCGCACACAAAAAAATTGCTCAAAAATCCATTTACACCATCATTAATCTTCGCCAGCCCTGACGATGCGATACAATACGATATGAGATGCTGCTGCTGCTGCTGGTGGGCAAGAAATTAACTCTTAATGATCTGTCGTCCCTCCGCCATTTGTCCAGCAATTAATGGGTCCAAAGTTCAATCGATAGAGGGGCACAAACCATTCATGGCCGATGAGGACTTAATGCCGAGGGATATGTAGCTAAATAAGCCTTAAAAGTGTTTAGTTTAATTTGTAAATTATATTTTTTTCTTTTTTAATATAGGTAAATATTTTAAACTTTATAAATTAACAGACTTATTCCAAGCCACCCTTTTATTTCCCCTTTCTTTAACTGAATATCTGATATCAACTCTCTCGCATAACCATCCCTGATCATGTGACACCCAGCGATCTCTTGGCGGCCCCCTTTACCCAGACCCAGACTCCACATGGTCATGCCCCTCCTCAGTTTCAGATTACTGATCAACTCGACTAATTATACATCTGATAGAAACCGCCACAAAGCGCCCAGTTCCGGACTTCCACTCGGTACATGTAGTTCATGCACGGAGGGAAAATGGACGATTTGAATTGGTTTATTAATTTTAGAGTTTGATTTAAGTCTAGAAATAATATATTTCTGAATTATTGATCAATTTTAGAGCTGGATTTAAACCTTGAAATAATATATTGCACTCCAAAATATTGTTAAAAGCCTGATCTTCTTAGAGAATTCAAAGAGAGTTATAAAATTAGTATTATGAACATACTTTCCCTAACTTGAATGCATAAAAAATATTTTCTGCTCTATTAAAAAATCTTTGTACCTTTCTTTTATAAAACCCGGCTATGCAGACTTCATTTTCCACTTAAAAATACTTTTTCCCTCTGTGCACTATATGCTATATATGTAATTGTTTGCATTTTGTGAATGGGCCACTCTGATCCGCTGATGTTCCATGATGATCATGATGCTGCTGATGATGACAACGATGAATGGAGGAGCGGAGATCCGATCCGAGTGGGGACAGAGACAGAGACAGAGAGCAGAGCAGAGCAGAGACACACTCATTCACAAATCCAACAGAGCGGGATGGCCATAGTTGGCGAGCAAACAAAACCAAAAAATATTAATTAGCATTTGACGGGGGGAATGAGGTCGCTGTCGCAGTCGCAGTCAAAGTCGGCGTCGCCTAATCGCCCGCTCACGAATCGCCAAGCGGATGCCACAAATTTGGGCATGTTTCGCCGTCGCAGTCGCCGTTCGCTGCTTCCTTTTGCGATTTTATGAATGAAAGCTCTTTTTTTTTGTTTTTGGGTTAAACGTAGTAAACGTTGGCGTAGCTCAGAGCACTCAACGGCATTGCCATCTATGGGCAAAGTGCAGAGAGTGTGAGTACAACGAGTGGATGGGATCGGATCGGATCGGATTGGTTTGGATCGTTTGGGATCACGAGTGTGGCAGCTCTGTAAAAGGCTAACTACGATCTCACTGACGACTGCCAACTGGCAACTGCTGCCATTGAGTCATACATACTACACTTTGAGGTGGTATGTGGGCAGCTTGAATATCGAGTAGAGGTCGATGAATAGATCAAGATTTAGGGGTGGACTCAAAGAGCTTTAAAGACAATAAATGGATCAAGATAATGTACGCCAAATTAGGATTAAATATTAGAGAGAGAACAGATTTTTCTTTAACAAAATACTCTACAGATTTTAGAGAGTACAAATACTTGCAAAAATTACTGCAACTTATAACACAAAATTCTTTATAATAACAAACAACCCCTTAAAGTTTATTCACTTTCCCAAACAAAACACATGACACTTCCCCTCCAACTTGACCAACTCCCATCGCATAAGGACCTCTCCTCCATCCCAAGGATAAACCTCTCAACCTCAACCGC